>SNQJ01S0083820.1:24690-50536 GCA_010110895.2 Picea sitchensis
CCAGCTCTAGATCATGGGTCACATAGTTGACTTCGTGCTCATTCAATTTTCGGGATTCATAGCAGATCACACTTCCTCCCTGCATAAGGACTCCTCCGAGCCCTTCCTTACATGCATCTGTGCACACAAGGAAGTCATCTTCTAGATTGGCGATCTTTAGCACAGGTGCATGGGTCAGTAGATGTTTCAGGGTTTGAAATCTTTCTTCACACTTCTGTGTCCACAGGAATTTTGTCCCCTTCTTATGGAGGGCAGTGATTGGACAACCAATCTTGGAGAGTCCTTTTATAAATCTCCTATAGTATCCTACTAATCCCATAAAGGATTTGATGTCCGAAACATCTTTTGGGGTAGGCCATTCCATGATAGACCTAATTTTGTCAGGGTCTACCACTACTCCTTCTTCGGAGAGAACATGGCCTAAGTAATGTATTTTCTTCTGGAAGAATTCACATTTGCTGAATTTGGCATAGAGATGATGTTCTCTTAGCACTTGCAGCATAAGTCTAAGATGCTCTTCATGCTCTTTTCTGTTCTTGGAGTAAATTAATATATCATCAATAAAAGCAAGCATAAACTTGTCTAGGAATTTGTTGAGTACATTGTTCATCAAGCACATAAAAGTGGCAGGGGAATTGGTCAACCCAAATGGCACCACCACAAACTCATAGTGACCATACCTCGTTCTGAAGGCAGTTTTATGGATGTCTTCACCCTTGATTCAGACTTGATGGTATCCCAACCTCAAATCAATCTTTGAGAAAATAGACACACCCCCCAATTGATCGAACATGTCATCGATCCTGGGAAAGGGACACTTGTTCTTTATATCTACCTTATTGAGTTGCCTATAATCTATACAGAGTCTAAGGGTATCATCCTTCTTTTTCACGAACATGACTGGTGCTCCCCATGGAGACACGCTAGGCCGAATATAGCCTTTATCCATCATTTCTTTTAATTGCATCTTGAGTTCAACTAACTCGGGTGTCCTTATCCGGTAGGGTGTCCTAGACATCAACACCGCTCCTGGTGCAAGTTCTATTGAGAATTCTATGTCCCTTCTCGGAGGTAAACCCGATACCTCTTCTGAAACACATCTTTGTATTCTCTCAAGATAGGGTGATCGTCAAGGCTTGGTTTGTCACCTTCGATTGTTTTCAACACCTGTATTGCATATAGGGGTAGGGATGATTTTAAGGATGGAATTTTATTTTAAAATGTAGAAACCTTGGCGAATCTTACTAATCCCTCATATGACAACTATACATGTTTGGCGATATTTTTGTAAAAATATTGAAATTTCTAAGGATTTTATATATTTGGTATAAATGTTTTGCGATTTTTAAGGTAAAATAATTTTATCCTATAGAATTTGGGCGAATAAGTTTTAGAATAGCGAATTATTTTTTGGAAAAAACCATGGAAAATTAGCCCATGAGCGAAATTTAGCCCCTAAAATCATCCATGTATAGGGGACATCCCTTTCAGCAATACTTTCTCATTTGCAGAGCTGATATTTGTCTCACTGAAACAGGTTTTTGGATCCCTTCAAGGGTTATCTTTTTCCCTTCTTTACTTACACATTCTAAGGTTTTGTGGTAACAGTCCAATCTAGCTTTATGGGTGGCTAGCTAGTCCATACCAATCAACATATCATACGATCCCAGGGGTAATAAGTTAAGGGTTGTTTGGGTGGGGAATCTACCCAACATCAATTGGCAGGTTGGTATAACCTCTTCTACCCTTCTTTTGGTGCCAGTGGCTGATTGTACAAACCATGGCTTGGTATGTTTTTGTGGTTGTAGTTTACACTTATCAACAGCTTAAGGGGCTATATAACTCAAATTTGAACTAGGGTCAATTAAAACAAACACTAGATGGTTGGAAATCATACCTTCTATTTCCACTACTGAAGCTTGGTGGTTGGCTTGGTTATTATCCAAGGCTGCATAAATTTGTGGCTCACTCCTGGCCACATCATTGACGGTAGTAGCTTCTTGGATGTTATAAATCCTCCGACTATTCTATTGTCAGTGTGGACAGTCTCTCAATAGATGTTCTTCCCCACAACCCCAACATTTCAAAGGTTCTCTCTTTGGGTTATCAGTCTTCACTGATATGGGTCTAGAAGTTTTATTTTCACTCAAGGAGGGAAAATTCTGCTGGTGCATACTCCAGGCTGGGAAGCTCATTCTTGGGTTCTTCTTATAGTTCTTAAATTCTGGGGATTTAATTCCCCTTTTCTGAAATCTTGAACTATTCTTTTATTTCCATCCTTCGCGAGGTTTTTCTCGATGCCCAAACTGTTCATGACAATAGGTTGCCTTTCGAATAGTGCCTTCTAGAGTCTTTGGCTCATCAAATTCAATTCTATTCCGATAGTCCTTAGGTAGTCCACTGATGAAGCATTGCACCTTTCCCTTTTCCGCCTTGATATAGGGTACATACCTCAACAAATCGAGGAATTTGTTGACATATTATTCTATAGTGAGTTGTCCCAGTTTGAGTTCATAAAACTATTTAGTCTTTTCGTCGAAATACTTTTCCGACATATACTTCTTTCATAAGTATTTCTCAAACCATTCCCAAGACAGGTCCTCTTCGCGAACTCCTTTCACATTTTTAAGGTCTTCCCACCAAATGAAAGCCTTTCCATTCAAGTTGAAGGTGGCCACTCGGGCCTTCATATTTTCTGAAAAGTCATGGACTCTGAAATACTTCTTTAGTCCGAGTAGCCAGGCCTCTTCTTCTTCTCCCTTCTTTATTTCACCGTTGAAGGAGGGTGGTTTGGATTTTCTGAATTCTTCAAATTTATGACCTTTGGAAGACTTTTTCTTCTTATGTTTCCTTTGGGGATAGGAACTGGTTCTACTGCTAGAAGAGCCCTCTGAATCGCCATCTTCCTTCTCAGAGGAATCATCCGACGCTTGTCCTTTACCTTTGGGGTGGACCTTTTTCGAGGTTCTCCTCTCAGTGTGGCCACTGATATGACCATGTTTCTGAGTTTCAGGTTCATGCTACATTTTTCTTTGTATATCGAATAAACTCTGCATTAAAACTGCGTTAATTTCTATTTGCTTTTCTTGTTCTTTCATCATCCTTTCATTGTCAGCCTTGCATATTTGTAATTCGACCATGAGACTCCTCACAATCTTGGCTAGATCTGGAGGGGTCCCTACTGCCCTTCTTTTGTCAGACTCTTCGTCTCTATTGTGGTAGCCCTCCCCCACTTCATGGTGAGTCACCATACTATGCGTTGATAATTTCCCACGGTTGATCTTCCGCTTGTGTGCAAGAGGAAAAATGATGGTTGTTAGTCAATATTTATATTTATTTATAACCAGTACATAATTCATATTTTCACATGTACACATACACAATAGGGATTTTTCATTCTTAACTTCATATTTTTATTAGGAAGGTTAAGACAGGGGGGTTTACTCTTTTTAGGAGTGTTCCGAATGGAGCTTCTGCGCAACCCGTTCATGAGCCCAAGCAGGCCAAGTGTTGTAACCATGCTCTGATACCAATTTGTCACATACCCACTCTGGCATAATAAATTTTTTGCCTTTTTCTCGAGGGACAGAATCCCCAAAAACCTATGGAGCTTAGAACAAGCTACAGATGCCACCTCTACCTTGACAGAATCTCTGCGCGACCTCCTTGTCTTAAGGATTGTTCAGTTTCTTTTATGAGTCGAAGTGGTTCCTTCGATTCCTTGCTGGAATCTCAATTCAATCGATCCACAGGTCCTTCAGAAGTTCCCCTGTGTGAATAGCACTAGGCGCAAGCTCCATGACTCCCAAGCGACCACAACTCTATGACCAAGGCCTATTCTCAAAGGAACTTGTCGTAACTTTCCATCTCGCTAGTTCGCGATTCGAATATCTTGACTCCTCCTTTCCAATCTTGCGACACCCGAGATCACGAAATGGGTATAGCTCCCTTCTGTCAGTGCCCTCCGTGTGTGACCACCAACTAGGCTAAACACTAGCTCCCATCGGAACTCACGAATTTGCAAGTCGAAGAGTTCAATCTCCATGTTCTTCCCGTTCGAACCTTCGAAACTTGGAAGTCAGTGAGGGTTGACCTTCCTTTCACACTTCTCGCAACTCACCACTTCGCGAGTTGTAGCGTCGAGCTCCTATGCTCGTATCTTGCGAATCCCCGAGACGCGAGAAGTCAATGGAGTGTTGACTCCTTTTTCCCAGGTGACACATGTCTACCTGTCAATCACATAGGCCCCACCTTGTGGTTCTGCCACATGTCCACACTCGTGCCTCGGCTCTTGGCACTTCGTGACTTCTAATGTCGAGAAGAGGTTGTCTCAACCTCTGAACCTTCGAAGGCGTGATGCACAAGATGAAGCTCTTGATCCAACGATCCTCCCTTGACCTGGATCCAATGCATATCCTTGCTCCTCATTATTTCACCACTCGTGACTTGGAGCACCCAACTTCTGGGCTCTCATCTTACGAACCTCTGAGTTCGCGAGATCCCTCGATTTCTGCCACCTATCCTCCTCATATGGATGGTCCTAATATTCTAGTGACTTCACCACTCGCAAGGTCTAGGCACCCAACCTTGGCACCTTCCCTTCATGAAACCCCGAGAAGCGATGTTAGATTTCCCTCTCGCATTCTCACTATTCGCGACTTCGCAAGTCGAAGGGTTGAACTCTCGTTCCCCTATCTCACGAATCCCTGAGATGCAAGAGGTCAATGGGTGTTGACTCCTTTCACTAGGTGACACGTGTCCACCTATCTATCGCACGGGCCCACCTTGCGGTTCTATCACGTGTCCCTCATCCCTAGATTCGACACTTCGCGACTTCGCTTCCCGAAGTGCCACCTCCTTTGTATCCCGACACCCGAAGTGCCAAGATCCCGAACTCCTCACTACTCCTTATCACAACTCATGACTTCGGGACTTTCGGGACAAACGTCTCGACCTCCTATCCGTCGATATGTCGAAATTCTGAAATTCCGACACATTGTCAACGCGGGTCCCACAACGGAACTTCCCTCCTTTTTGGAGTTTCGTACTTCGCAACTTCACGAATCCAGATGCTAAGCTTTCGGTTCTTCAACCCACGAAACCCAAAAATACTGAGTTTCGATGCACTTCACTAATAACTGGCTCACACAAATCCTTTCACCCCTTTGGGACTTCGCCTTTCATGACCTCGTGAATCTTGAGGCAAGGGTTTTAACCCTTCAACTCACGAATCCACGAAATGAGATTACGTGAGTGATCCAATGGTTCTTTTTGACTCAGATCCTATGGTCCGATTTCTCCTAAACTTAAAACTTGAAAATAGGCTTACCGTAACTCCCCTACTCCTCTGCAAGATCTGACATCTCTCGGAACTTCACGAATTCTCCATGGAGAATTTCGATAGTCCAATGCCTTCTTGACGACTCTTGCGAAGCGAACATGGTAATTCCTTCATTGTTGTTTCAAGATTTCAAGAGGATCATTCTTCCTCATACAGGGTTACTAATACTTGCGCCTTCAAATCCTTTTCCAGGTTCTTGGTGAGATTTCTAAGAAGGGTGTCTCTATGGGGAGATCTATCCAAGGTATTACCTGAGATGGATAAGGGTATAGATTTCCTGAGAACAGACTTGAAGTCTGAATTAATTCAATATGCGTATAAATAGCGATTTATAAAACATAATCCATACACAGTCTTTCCATTATAAGCGTGAAACCACCATTTCTAAATCAAAACACTACACAAGCAGTCTTATACTCAAACCATTCATAAAACTGCACAGACTGTGAGCATACATGTCAGCATATAAATTTCAAGATGCAAGATGTAAAACACTTATCAAAAATAACACCAAATGTGATTGCAACTGTTGAGAGAGGTGCTCGTTTCCACCCAACCATAGGCTCAGTGACTCCCAATGGATTTACCACTAGCCACCCCTGAGCTGAGACCACGATGTTGCGAGACTGCGTCTCTTTTTTCCAATGATCGAGAACGAAGGTTACTCTCCTCCTTCTCTGCTATCACTCACTCTGTGTTTTTCCAGAGTTCCTCTTCCTCTTTCCCTCACATCTGCGCCTTGATCGCCCACTCTTCCTGCCTTTTCCCTATTAAGCGAGGTTGTGTGTGGCACGATTTTCCTCACAGTGGTCAGTTCTGAGGACTCTATGAATGGGCGGTTCACCCCCATCCCTCATTACTCATGAGGAGCCCTGTACCTACCAATACTGACGATTCATTTAATTCACGGCCAGCAAGTCGCTCTTGGTTCTCTGGGCCAGTGAAGTCCAAATACGGTATTGGTCTCGGTGGAAGTTAACGCCACCATTCCAGGTGCCTTCCACTGTCTTTCTTTAGCCATCGTGGTCTCTTTTTCAGCACATCCCCTCTTAGCCATCCTGCAATACATATTCATAATATTATTCACATTCATTGACCTTTTCCACAAGGTCCATTCACATCACACATTCATTTTTTTGAGTTTGCCACAATTCTTGGCCAGTATAGTTATTTTTACAGACTGGGGGAAACAAGGTGTTACAGATGTTGACCCGTGGGTTCACCCATGCTTAGGACCACTTTTGTAAATGTATAAATAGACATCTAGGCATCTAGTAGAGGACGGTATCTATGTGATATAGGATAAGTGCCAAGAGGGAATCTGTGTCATCAAGAGTTTTTTTCATTCTGTATAGACTTGCAGAGCTTAGTGCAAGTCCCTGTGTGAAGGTATAGAAGGATTTGTGTTGAAAGGCAAGGAAGAAGGATCTAGTGAGCTAAGAAAATATTTTGTCCAGTGTGAAGTAAGGATTTCTATGGCTCTGTGATTGTAACCAATTGGTCGATGATAATAAAGAATAAGAGTTGGTGGATGTAGCCCCAGGGTGGGGGTGAACCACGTAAACCCTGTGTTATCCGCTTTGTGCCTTGTTTTGATACATTGATGTGATTATTTTCTAAGTGATTTGAGATGAGTAGATAGATCTGTTATATATGTTTATTCTTAGTGCTTATGAAGTGTAGAATGTTGGGTTTGATTCATATGTATATGCTAATTTCTTGGCCTGTTAGATCTGAACACTCTGTAAATGATAAGTGATCGAGCAATATAGTCATTGTGAATGATGTGAAGACCTGTTGTATCTGTGAAGTAGTCATTGATTTCATAATAAATATCTAACAGTGTTGAGTGCTATATTAAGTAAGGAATCACAGATCTGTGTTCCATCTAAGGTTGCAGACACTTGAGTCCTGCAACCACCTCTGCCTCTACCTCAGGTGAGACCTCATCTGCTTCGCAGGTGTTTCTAAAAGGGCCGGTAGTTAGGGTTTTTTTGGTGCGTTGTTGTAGCATTGAACCATGGGTCTTCCCGTGTGCCAACAATAATTCATGATAATTTCATCATTTTCTCGCTTATAGTCTTCACTTTTCTGCTGCAAAATATCTTGATGTAATCTTGTTATTATTTCCATGTATTACAAATATGATTTTGCATCCTCTAAGATTCTATATTTCAAATCTAATTGGTACATGCTATTAGATATAGCATTCAACTCATGCACCCTTCTTCTAATTGCATCATCCACCTTGTTCTCTTTCCCTTTGATATGCTTTATATCAAATTCATACTCACTGAGAAATTCTAACCACCTTCCTTGCCTGACATTTATAGTTGGTTGTCCAAATTAATATTTTAGAACATTATGGTCTATCCTCAACTTGAACCTTTTCCCCATGAGGTAGTGCCTCCACATATTCAAGGATTTCACTAAGGCTTCCAAATCCAAATCATGAGTAGCATAGTTCCTTTCATTCTCCTTCAACTTCCTTTATTCATAGCATACAACATATCCATTTTGAATGGGGACTCCACCAAGACCTTATTTACATGCATCAACGGATACAATGAAGTCTTCATTTGGATCAAGAATCCTTAGTATTGGAGCACTTGTTAATAAATGCTTCAAGTGTTGGAAACTTTTTTCACAATCCAATGTCCACCAAAACATCACACCCTTCTTTTGCAAGGAAGTGATTGGGTGTGCAATCTTTGAGAATCCTTCATAAAATATCCTATAGTATCCTACAAGGCCCATGAATGATCTTACCTCTATCACATTATTTGGTGCCAACCATCCTCTAATGGCCTCTATCTTCTTAGGATCCACTACTATCCCTTTCTCTAAAATGATATGTCCCAAATAATGAATTTTCTTTTGATAAAATGAGCACTTTCTCAATTTGGCATACAATTGATGATCCCTTAATACCTTTAATACCATCCTCAAGTGTTATTCATGCTCTTCCTCTGACTTATAATATATAGGAATGTCATATAAAAATTCAATGACAAACTTATCTAAGTATTCTCTAAAAATACAATTCATTAAACACATGAAGACAACTAATGCATTTTATAACCCAAATGGCACCATTGTGAACTCATTATGACCATACCTTGTTCTGAAAGCAGTCTTGTTGATGTCTTCTTCTTTAATTATTACATGATGATAACCTGACCTAAGATCAATCTTGGAGAATATTTTTTCATCTTTCAACTAATCAAAGAGGTTATCGATCCTTGGAAAAGGATACTTATTCTTCACAGTTACCTTGTTCAACTGCCTAAAGTCAATGGAAATTCTCAATATTCCATCCTTTTTCTTCACAGATAATACTGGGGCACCCCAAGGTGACACACTTGGGTGTATATACCCCTCCTTAAAAATCTCTTCAAGTTTCACTTGAAATTCCTTCAATTATTGTGTACTCATCCTGTAAGGGGTCTTGGACACTGGAGCTGCTACAGATATCATATTGATGAAGAAATCAATGTCCATTTTAGTGGTTAATACTGTTATTTCTTTAAATACATCATCAAAATATTTTAGGACTGCATAATCTTCAATATTTGACACCTTATATTTAGGTGTCTCTTCCATACGTGTTGCAAATATTTGACACCCTTTTCTGTAACTTTTCTTCAGCAGCAATGCTGAAATTTCGTTGATGGTTACTTCCCTGGGAATTCGCTGTACTATCCTTAGGTTCCCTTCCTCATCCAAGCAAGTAAATTCCTTATTATAATAGTCTAGGATAACATGGTGTTGTTCCAACCAATCCATACCAATTAGACAATCATAGGAACCTATAGTTATGATTTTCAAGTCTTCCCTAGTGGTCATTCCATTCATATCCATCGAACATGCCTTAACCATCTCATTATTTTTCTTTTATCTTCGGTAGCCATCTACACCAACCGATATTTTCCATGATTTATTCTTGTCCAAATGCAATCTTTCCACCATCTTAGGATATATATAACTATGAATAGCTCATGAATCAGTTAAAATAGCAATGGTTTGGTTGTTGAGATTACCTTCCACTTCAATCATATGTGACTGAAACTCATCTTGCTTATTGTCCAGGGCCGCATAGATCCTAGGTACATTTATTCACATGTCCTCCATTCTATCAACTTGTTGTATATTGTGAACAATCCTCACTTTTTCACCTCTGTGAGGAAAATATCTACACATATGATCTCCCCCACAAACCCAACATTTAATAGGTGGATGCATTCGTCTTTGCCCCCTTGTCTCAATCATTCTGGGTTCTATAGAAGATGGATGTCCTTGAGGATTATTTTTGAAGAATGGTAGATTATTCCCCTTTTTCCTCTATTCCATCTTGTTTTTCTTCTTGTCTTCTCAAGATTTTTGGAAAGTTGGCCTTTCTTTATGTTGACCATAAAGGAATTTATCTCTCCTTATGGTATCCTCCAATGTTTTGGGATCATCATATTGTATCTTGTCACTGATAAATGATGGAAACGCACTCAAATACCTCTTAATCTTAACAGACTCTTCCTTGATGAAAGAAACATACTTTAGAAGTTCTAAAAACCTTCTTTCATATTCATCTATGGTCATACTCCTAAGCTTGAGTTCAAAGAAATCCTTCATTTTGTTGGCATAGTATCTCTTAGTCAGTTATTTCCTTTGAAAATACCTCTTGAATTCCCTCCAAGTAACAATTTTCTCATCAATGTGTTGCACCTACACAAATTTGTCCCACCACATGGATGCCTTTCCCTTGAGCTGATAGATGGAAATTCTTCCTTCTACGTGTGAAGAGTAATTATGAAATTGAAAATACTTTCTCATGCCTAGAACCCATGTCTCTGCATCTTCATCCTTATTTTTCTCACCATAAAATGTAGGAGGCTAGATTTTGTTCATTTCTCCTTGCATCTCATCCACCCCATACCTCCTATTATGTTTCCTCACAAATTGAGATACTATGTACTCTCCTAGTGGAATGCCTTGGGGAGTGATGGTGATGTCTGCCAACACTTCTTGTTCTTATCCCCTCATCATGAGAACCATGACTTCCCAATTTTCTTGAGTCAATATCCTTATCCATATTATTTTTTATTCTTTCCAAGTTTTTCATTAACTTTATGTCGAAGCCCTCCTACTTCTTTGTGTCTTTCATAAGCCTCTCATTATCAGATTTATAACTTTGGACATTCTTTTTCAAAATTTTAATGGTTTCTACGAAGTTCATGTTTTCTTCCTTTCCTTCTCCATGTCCATTTGAGTTTGTACCCTCATTACCCATATTGACATACATCCCTCTGATCTCATCTTCCTGGATGTAAGACCCCTGTGTATATTCCATGATTGTGGACTATGTGTTGATCCTGTTATGATATAATTGTTGTTAACTCTACAAAATCTGCAGCCAAAAAAACTTGTTAGGCTAATTGATTTAACAAATTCATGAAATTATGCACAATTCTGGTTCAATAATGCATCATAATTCTTTCTTATGATTTCCTGAAAATTGACTGCCCAGATCATTTTTTTGGGTGAGTAGTTATATTATATTGTCCAAGACCTTTCCACTACTTCCATGCTCAAGTCTGAGTCTTGAGCAGAAAGTTATGGTTATTTGAAAATTGTCCTTTCTATGAGGGAAATCCTTGTACATATGCTCTTCTTCTGGATCTGAATTATCTCTTGGACCCATGTTGGATCCTCTCATAATGTACATATGCCATTTTTAATTCTTTATGCAGGTCTATCAAAATGTGTGGACGCTTTAATTGAATCCCCTTTCACCTAAAATAAAAACCACGGGCTCTAGCCCCTTTTCTTCAGCGGAAATCTCATGTGACCATGGGATAGAACCCAGTGCTCAACTAAAATGTACTATCCGAAGCTCTGGGACTTCAACACTCCATGAAAATTCACCTTTTCAAGACTCCAACCTCCCATAGTGGCTACCAACCGAATTCGGTCATAAATTGACTTTGACTGGCGGGTGTAGGTCTTCTCCCTAGCTTTGGGACTTCAGGCTTCGGGAGTTTCTACCACTCCCACTCACAATTCTCATGGACTTATGAACTGGCGAAATCCCGAATGTATAATATCTGGAGCTTCGTTACTCTGACACTATGGAACTTTGGGCTTCAGAATATTTACCCCCAACACACACCAAATTTCCAGAAATTCGAACTAGAGAACTCCCGGAGAGTTCATGGATTTACGATCCACACCACCTACCAAGATCTATGAATGAGATCAAATCTAGGACTCCAAGACTTCAGGCTTTGGGAGTTTCCATGACTCCCACTTGCAATTCTCTTGGACTACTGAGCTGGCGAACTCCTAAAGAGTTCAAGGATCGAAGGTCCATGCCACTTGCCAAGATCTATAACTGAGATCAAATCTAGGACTCTGAGACTTTAGGCTTCGAGAGTTTCCATGACTCCCACTCACAATTATTTTTTATTGTCGAACTAGAAAAATCCCAAATGGATGTTATCTAGAGAATCATTACTTTATCACTCCATAACTTCGGGCTTTAGAAGATTTACTAGAAACACACTCCAAATTTCCTGAACGTCGAACTGGAGAACTCCCAGAGAGTTCAAGGATTGACGGTCCACACCTCCTGCCAAGATCTAAGGCTGAGATCGAATCCGAGACTCTGGGACTTCAGGCTTTGAGATTTTCCCGACTCCAACGCATGCTACCTCCCAAATGGCCGAACGTCGAACTAAAATCAAAGGATCACACTCCTCCCACAACCAATGGCTGGGATCCACTCTGGAACTCCAAGATTCAGGGTTCCTTTATCTAAATAACCAAAAAACATTGGAATATCCTAATGCCAAAATTGCGAAGGGAAAATATCAATGACTGAGACTTCCTGATTGATCAATAATTGGGATTAACTCAGGTACTTCAAAGCTTCGGGGATTCATCCAATTTTAAATGACCATCTCCAAAATCTATCGAATATCCAAACACTAAAGGGATACCAATCAACGACCCCCACTTCCCTCTGAGATCTAAAATCTCCTGGAGTGTTGAATCATTGAATTGTGAGATCTACAACTCAGATTCCATGATGGGATATACGGTTGATATCTACATTGATTTTCCCAAGACTTACGACCCAAGAACCTTGATTGATGGCCCTCGCTTCACTCTGATATCTACAACTGTGGTCTATTTTGGGACTCCGAGCTTTAGGGATTTCTCCTTCTAGTAAAAAAAGGACTAAAATTTCCTAGAGTGTTGAATTGTCGAACCGCGAGATATACAACTCAGATTCTACGATGGGATCTACCACTGAGATATACTCTGCTTTGGCCAAGACTTATGGCCCGAGAACCTTGATAGACAGGCTTCGTTCTCCTGTGCTCAGATCCAATGACCAATATCTGATCTACTCTATCATGTTCTCTCCTCTTGTCTGGGTTTGATCTAACGACCCATATCTAATATTGCAACCCAAATCAATCATTGTTGTGGTTTCTCTCCTATGCGAGGTCGACTCCTTAGCATTTTATTTCTTTCTCGAACTGCTACACCTCCTGAGATTTCTAACACAGTCAAAGTGTTCTCTCGGCGCCCCCCCTGGCACCTTATAACTTCAAATTCGACCAGTTTCAAGTCTGAATTTGATAGATATTAAATTAAGAATATCTCACCAGTTGGCCAAATTTTCTCAAATTTTCCTAAAATTTAACAATAAAAATTGGGGATTTTTCCCAATTCCACAAAATTGATTCAATTCAACTTTCTCGGCCCATCGAGGATTAGTGTTGAAAACTAGAGCTCTGGTACCATATTGTAACATCCCCAACATCCAACTGTTGGGGTATGCCACATAAAAATTTTGAACTGTATACCAAAATTAAACATACAAATACTTTGCAAATACACAAATTCTTATAGAATAACAATAGAAATACACATGCAACATACACATGAAAGACACATAAAAATAAACACATAAATAATAATGCAACATGTAATTTAACACACAATTAACACTTATCTGGGTAAAAATATCACCAACTGCGTGCAGACCTTCCACGTTCCTTCCATCCTTATAACACACTGCTCAAAACTCACAGTAGTGGTCACCCCCGAGCTGGGAATAAATGTAATATCCCTAGGCCGAACCCAATTGTAAATGTAAATGAAAATTTACTTAAGTTGGTGAGTTGTTTGATATCATTTTTGTATGCACCTTTCATGGCATAGTGCACGCATGTATTGTGCAGTAAAATGAGGAAGTGTGCACATTCCAGGATACCGCGCGTAGAAAATTAAGCGCGCATGATTTTGAGGCCATGGAGCCTTTGTGTATATGTTGTGTTTTATAGGCTGGTGAGCCAGTTTTGTGATTATTAGGCCAGAGAGCCTAGATGTTAAAGGCAATGCACCTACTTTTGTATATGTCTCAACATTAATATAAAATACATAGCTGCGTGCAGATTGACCATGATAAAAGACTATGGGGGACTAAACTCCACTAGTTAGGGAAAGGGTGGGGGATAAAATTTAAGGAAAAGGGGATAATCTAGGGAGCTTAAGCCAAAAATGAATATTATATTAATATTTCTTAAAGTACAAAGTATGGATAATTATTTTATCCTAAGTTCTAAAGATGGGGACAAGTGGGCCATAGTATCTCCCAACATGGCAAGTGTCAAGTTGGGGACATGCATACATATTTTTTGGACTTAGTTCATTTTCCATCATTATGGCCATCATTCCACCCATCATTCAGTCATCCAGTCAATCATCCATGAGAAATCAGACACTCATTGAGATATCTTATGTACCTTCATGTCACTGTACTTGAACCTGTATCCATAACCATACTTGTTTGTGTAGTTGGTTAGCTTGGGAGATGGAATGAAGAAGTTGGTTGTCAAGCCCATGGGATATTGAAGAGGCGGGTTGTCAAGCCCATGAGAAATTCCTCTCTAGGTGAGAGAATTGTTTGGAATTGATTTTCTGAAGGTGCTAAACTATAGCTACAGGGCTCTGAGAATTCCTTTTCGGTTTGTTGCTGAAGCCCGGAAAGGAAGTGGGGCAACCGAAGGATTGTTGAGTAGAGAAGGGGCACACTTTCTGGGGTGGGACATGCATGTGGGGAATGAGGGACTATAGGTTATTAGTTTGAGTGGGAACCTATGACAGAGTTTTTCCTATTGTCTATGAGTCGTTAGCCTGGTTAGGAATCCCTTTAACGAGGTGGAGTTTACTCCCAGCTCGAGGGTGACACTCTGCTGAGAGTGATGAGCAGTGTGGTCTAAGACTAGGAGGTTCATGGAAGATCTGCACGTAGTTGGTGATATTATTACCAAGATAAGTGTCAACTGTGTGATAAATTTACATGTTGCATTATTATTACGTGTTTAACTTTATGGGTTTATCCTATGTGTGGTTATAACTTTCTTTACATTTATGGGTATTTCCTGTATATGCTACATGTTTATTTTTACAGTTATTTCAGTATGAATGTGTGCAATTACAAAATGCATTTGTCTATTTACATTTTATATATAAAGTTCCACAATAGTTCCGTGTGTATATGTTTTAATTTCATGTAGTTCGAAAACTTTATGTGGCATAACTCAGTTGGATGTTGGATATGTTACAATATGTTCCGCAGAGAGAACAAAAGCATTCTCTGGAGTAGCATGGCCCAACATGGGTGGCCGAGGATGTTACAATATGGTATCAGAGATTCAAATTTAAAAACTATGCCTGGATGGGCTGAACAAGTTGAGTTGAAGTGAAATTTCACAGAGGATTGATTTTGAAGTGGCCAAATTTCAAGTTACAGAGTGTCCATGGTAAAATTTAGAAGCAACAACGCAAAATTGGGAAAAAACCATGTTTTTTGTTGTTAAATTCATGGGAAAATTAAGACACTTGGCCAAGTGGTGAGATATTCCTGATTTAATATCTGTTGTAGAAAAATTAGGACCTAGAATGGGTTGAATTTGAAGTTATAGTGAAGTCATGATAGATGGAGTGAATTTAGTAATTAAAATTCTGAATTAGTGAATTGAGTTTGGGAAAAATTTGTTCAAGAAATGTCAACCCACAATGATTTGTTGTTGTAGAGTTTGAACTGGTGTTATTGGGGTCAAATTGAGAAAATTTCATAGTTGCAAAATGTATATGGTAAATTGGGGAAAAAGTTAGAAAAAATCCCCAATTTCTACAGCGGAATTCATGAGGAATTGATGTGCATAAAAATGAATGTGCGTAGGTGGGTGCACTAAAAATAGACGATGCGCAGTAAAAAGCATGTGATATGAAAAAATTGGTAATTGTGCGGAAAAATGTTGGCGTGCAGGTGTGCATGCTAAAATTTGGTGTTGTGTGAAAAAATGTTCGTGTGCGGGTGCGCACACTAAATTTTGGCGCCACGCGGAAAAATGTTAGTGTGTGTGTGCATGTGCTAAATTTTGGTGCCATGCATAAAAACATTGGTGTGCGAGTGCGCACAGTATGCACACACATAATAATGGTGCACGTGGTGTGCACAGTACTGGCAGAGCGCAGAGGATTTTGGTTGGTGTGTGCAAAATGTGGGTATATGTTGTCGCGTGAAAGTTTAGTTAATGGTACGCGCAGAGTATTGGTGCGCGGTGGGGGCGTACTAAAATTTGGCATGGTGTAGCGCGTAGAGTGAAATGTTGTTAGGGTCCTAACCCGCACATAGGTAGAACAATATATTCAGATGTAATAAAGGTCAATATTAATAAGTCCTTTCAATAAAATAGAATAAGGCGGATGTAAGAAGACCTAACAGAAGCTTCCGCTTCCAGAAGGATCTTCCTCTAGATGCTTCCTTTTAGTATAAATAGGAGTCAAGGTTATGAGAACCCCATCTTGGATATTATTATAATAGATCCCTGCTCAACTGGAGGTTTCTCCCTCAAAGAGGCCCATGAACATTGCTTTCATATTCAAAGTGTTATTTCTGTTATTATTCTCTTATCATTTCAGTGCTATTGTGGTGAATGTTTTGGTTATATTGTTGTTATTCTGCCATTTATAGCATTTTATTATGTTCTACATACATTTTATATCTAGTATATTACAAGTGGTATCAGAACATTTTCCTCGACAGAAAGTGTGGGTTAAATTTTTTTTTCAGGGTAGAGACATATTCCGATGTCTTTAAGCCACAAAGATCTGTTGTTACACACATAAAGCTGTGATTGAGGGATTCATACATGCAGGAAATACAAGTGGTACTTAAGTGCACATCTATTGGACACCCTTGTAACCCCTTTTGGTACCCCTTCGAGTGGTAGCGCATCAAACAATACCTATGTACAGATCAACCTAGATTACTTGAATCCCTATTTAGATAAATTGATCGGTCGCTTGACTTCTATAGTGTCACCAAGAACAACACTCGGGAAGATACTTTGATGCAGGAGCATCACTCCATGTCAACAGCCAGCCAACCAACCATGTTAGCGCGAATGCATTCATATGCTAAAAGGGAGGCGCAACATCATTTGAATTTGAAATGAATGTAATTGAATGTCTTAGGCTGGTGAGCCATGAAAGCCGTGCCTTTGAGCATGCGTTAGGTAGGATCATCTTTAATGCTAGATCGACTAAGATCTAGATCCATATGCTGGACTAGACAACCAGTGAATGTAATTTATTAGAGTAGGTAGACCTGGAGGGAAGATCTCGATGAGCCCCTCAGGTAAAAGAGATTTTCAGATCTCATTTTGAGTAGACGATGGTAGAGTTGAGGAGCCAGAGAGAGCTTAGGAACACCATTGTAAAGATACAAGCATTGTTTCCATTTTTAATACAAAAACAGTTTTTCCTGCATATGTTCTGTGTTGAATAGATGTCTGTGTGTGTTCCATATATATGTTGTGAATGTATGTTTGTTAATGCATTCTGTAGGAGTGTGTTTGAATTCAGGTTGAAGGTCTTTGAGGCTTCATACCAGGAGGGTGTGACAGAACGCTGAGGGTTCTGAGAGCCAGTGCACTGAGGATGCACTTCTGAACTCTGAGGAGTCAGATGAAGACGTGCTGAGGCACAGGAACTGAGATCAACAACTCAAGAAGAAGACTTCAAGGTTGTTGAATACCTTGGAGGCAAGGCTGTGTAGCTGAAACACAGCTGCAGACATAACTTTGTTGTATGTTCTGTAGAGCTCTGCCAGGTGGGCGTTGAGCATGAGCACGAGGTGCTGGAGGAAGAACTCTGCTGAGAGTTTGAAGGAGAAGCAGAATCACTAAGGATTCTGAGAGCTCTGCCAGAAGGGCATCGAGAAGTGTAGAAGCCGAGACAGGTGTAGAGAAGACCTCTGGACTAGGTCAGGAATTTGCATAGTGATTCCGGCAGGGGATCTAAAGAGCCACTTCGGCTCAGAGAGAAGAATTTGAATGATCCTGTGAGTGGGAGAGCGGGACGGGGGTACAGTTGCATCTCGTTTGCATTAGGTGGTATCAGAGTTGATATCTCGTCTGTATATTTTAGGCAAGGAGGAGAATGAGGAACTGAAGCACTCTGATACACATTCAAGTGGTATCAGAGAGGGAAATCTGTTTGTATATTGCAGACAGAGGAGCAGGAAGAAGACAGAGCACTGGAGGACTCTGTAAGGACTTGTTTGCAGGTAGGCAACAGTCCATAGACAGTCAAGGAGACTGTAGGAGGATGAAGCTGAGCAGTCAGGATTTCAGAAGTGACAACAATAGATCTGTCAGGGAGACAGATAGACACAGCACCATGGTTACTGAAGACCATAGGCACGCTGGGAGGAAGAAAAGAAAGGCATAAAAGCTTGCAGAGGAAGTAGAAATGGATAGAGAGCTCTATTAATTAAAGGAAGACATAGAGGAGTTTGAACTACGGATGCGAAAGGATAGAAGGAGGAGATGGATGCGTGAATTGCCCATGAAGAAGGAAAAAGCAAGGTGGCCAGTCAGGGAGTTGATGGTCAAAGGATAGCACAGGCTGTTGAGAAAATGGTTGAGGTATGATGAAAACCTCAAGGCCACAGAGGAAGAGATGATTGATCACTATTGGCCAGAGACTAGAAAGGGTCTCGATGATTGGGATGATGAAGAAGATGAATTGGGATCAGCTGAGGATCTCAAGGACTTCCAGGAAGGCAGAGAAGAAGAAATTCCAGATTGCCAAGAGGGAAACGAGTTGAGATTAGTTGAGGATCTCACAGACTGTCATGAGGACAGTGAGGGAATTTCACATTGCCAACTGGGCAATGAAAGGAGATCACTGCGGGATATCGAAGACTACCAGGTGGGCAGTGGAAGCATCGAAGACTGCCAGGAGGGAAGCGGAAGCGTATTGAACTTCCAGGAGGGTAGAGATGAGAATGCAAGACCATCTGAAGGTCTCATGGGATCGATGAAGAGTTCAATTCAGCAAGGAGTGATGATGAAGATGGGATCGGTTGATCTCATAGTCTACCAAGGAAGCAGCAGCGGAAGCATCCCATATTGTCAGGTGGGTAGGGATGAGCAGATGAGACTATATGTGGGTCTCAGAAACTTAGAAGTGAGTTGGAATCAGCCAGAGGAGCTGACAAAGAAGATGATCTCACAAGGAGATCAACAGATGCAGATGACAGAGGAGGATTTGAGCCATGTGATGATTGGGGGAATTTCGATATTCCTGCCATTTTCCCCAGAGGAGGCAAAAAAATGTGGTGCAGATGATACAGCAACAGCAGGGGAACAATCACAATTGATGATGACTGTCGAGGAGGAATTAGAGAAGACTTTGAAATCTGCCCAAGCAGAAATGAAAGAGGAGAATGAGCATTCGGTGGAATGTCTCAACACATTCATCTAGGAAGTTGAGAGCATTATAGCATTGGAGCTGACAGCAGAAGAAGAAGCAGAAGAAGAATTGGAGCAGACTTTGGAAGCTTCCCAAGCAGAAGGAGAAAGCGAGGATTCTGAGGAATGTCTCAACATATTCAGCAAGGGAGATGAGGAAGTTGTAGCATTGAAGCTAGCAACAAAGGAATCCGAGGAGCAAGCAGATAGAATTATCACTCCATGGGAGATGGAGTTGGAGATGCTGGAAGATTGGTTGAACAATCCAGAGCCAGCAAGGGAACTGACAGAATTTGAGTTGTCAGAGAAGAAGATGACTGAAAAACAAGTCAGTCAAAGAGAGACTGCAGAGATGAAGTCTGCAGTAGAGTGGCAACTTGAGGCCACAGATGAAGATGAAGATGAAGGAGAAGATGACATGGGAGATCGTAGTGATCTGCCCATGTGCCAAAAAAAATTGCAGCTGAGGAGACTGCAAGAACAGGACCAGCCAATGGAGCAGCTGGATGAGTTGATCGAAGAGATCATGGAGTTGATGATCCGATCAACAAAAAATGCCAGCAAGGAGCAGTTGGGAAGAAAGAAAGAAGCAACAGTAGCAGAAATGCAGAAGCATCAGTAGCAGAAATGCAGAAGCAACAACAGTAGCAGAGTGGAGCAGATGGGAATCTCCAAAGACTTATTTGGGATCCAGGAGGATTTCCAACCCCTTACAGGGGAAGCTCATGAGAAGGAGCTCATGATTTTTGTAGCTGTGGAGTATGATGCAGGAGCATCGCTCCATGTCAGCAGCCAGCCATCCAGCCACGTCAGCACGCATGCATTCATATGCTAAAAGGGAGGTGCAACCTCATTTGAATTTGAAATGAATATAATTGAATGTCTTAGGCTGGTGAGCCATGAAATTCGTTCCTTTGAGCAAGCATTAGGTAGGATCAATTTTAATGCTAGATCGACTGAGATCTAGATCCAGATGCTGGACTAGACAGCCAGTGAATGTAATTTATTAGAGTAGGTAGACCTGGAGGGAAGAGCTCGATGAGCCCCTCAGGTAAAAAAAAATTTCAGATCTCATTTTGAGTAGACGATGGTAGAGTTGAGGAGCCAGAGAGAGCTTAGGAACACCATTGTAAAGATACAGGCATTGTTGCTATTTTTAATACAACAACATTTTTTCCTGCATATGTTCTGTGTTGAATGGATGTCTGTGTGTGTTCCATATATATGTTGTGAATTTATGTTTGTTAATGCATTATGCAAGAGTGTGTTTGATTTCAGGTTGAAGGTCTTTAAGGCTTCATACCAGGAGGGTGTGACAGAATGCTGAGGGTTATGAGAGTTGGTGCACTGAGGATGCACTTCTGAACTCTGAGGAGTCAGACGAAGACGTGCTGAGGCATAGGAACTGAGATCAACAACTCAAGAAGAAGACTTCAAGGTTGTTAAATACCTTGGGGGAAAGGTTGTGTAGCTGAAACACAGTTGTAGACAGAACTTTGTTGTATGTTCTGTAGAGCTCTGCCAGGTGGGCATTGAGCGTGAGCACGAGGTGCTGGAGGAAGAACTCTACTGAGAGTTTGAAGGAGAAGAAAAATCACTGAGGATTCTGAGAGCTCTACCAGAAGGGAATCGATCAAGTGAAAGGAGTGCACAGGAGAAGAAGACAGGACCTTTGAGTGTTCTATGGAGAAGATACTCCGCCAGGAGGGCATCGAGGAAGTGTGCAGATAGGCACAGAGGTGAAGAGGAAAGAACTCTTTGAGTTCTGTGTTGTGAAGGAAGAGTCCAAGGAAGGATCTTCACTGGGTTGTTGAACACCCAGAGAGACTCAGCAAGAGGTTTCCTGAGCAACAAAGAGCCAGGAAGGCATTTTATTCTCCATTTGTGGGAGGAGAAGGAAGAGAAAATCCCTCAAGGGGTCTGAATGTTCGTGGGAAGCTTAGGAGCGACAGCACTGTAGGTGCACGAGAAGACTTTACAGGAGGTAGAGGTCGAATCTCCAAAGATTTGAGGAGAAGCTCAGGAAGGGCAGCGCTTTTACGCGCATCGGCGAGGCTCAAAATCGAGGAACTCACAGAGAAGAAAGACAACAAAGGTCGAGGCCTTTAGAACCTTGGAAATTCTCCCAAGACATGAAAAAAACATGAGGAGGCTCTTGTGAGAGAACAACAGCTATTGGATTGGCAGATAGAGAGATCTGGACCATCGAGGAGATTACGTCCAGGAGGAGCCATAGCAGGTGGAAATGGCGATGAGGATCTGGATCGTTCCTTTGGGAGTGGACGCGTGTCACGAGATTACCCACATCAGGAACTTGGGCACCGGAGGTTGGAAGAGGAAGTCATTCAACTTCACGAGTGGCGAGGAGGCGAGAGATCTGTGTTGTGGGGCCTAGCTGACATCATCTCGGGATATCGACACTCGAGAATGGCATGGGGGCATAGGAGTTGGCAAGTGCATAGGTGGCACCTCGCATCTCGGGAGCTCGTAAGTGAAAGGCCCAAGTATTGGGTATTCAGAGTCGCGAGGCGCGAGGACACGAAGCGGTGAAGTAGCCAGAAGACATGAGTCATCCATCTGAATAGGACAGGTGGTAGATATCTAGAGATCTCGCGAACTCGGGAGTTCGCAGAGTGAAAGCCCAAGCATTGGGTGTTCAAAGTCGCGAGGCACGAGGACACGAAGTGGCGAAGAAGCGAGAGGATCGGGACCGTCCATCGAAGAGGACGCATCCAAGTCACGAGGATGCGAGGCGCGAGAAAGTGAATAGCCATTGGATCCGGATCATGGGAGGACCGTTGGATCTACACGTGGGATCATGCATCGGAACCTCGCAAGAGAAGACTCGAGAATTTGGCCACGGAAATTGTGAAGTGACGAGGGAACGAGGTCACGAGTTTCGGCATCTCGGGTAGGACTGTGTGGGCCATAGAAAAGCCGGTGAGTGGAATATAGGTGGCACGAAGACCTCAGGATCTCTCCATGAGAAGTCCCAAAGTATTGGTGTTAGGATTCGCGAGTTGCGAAGGTCTGAAGTCTCGGCGAGACAAAGGGCCATTGAAAGGTAAACTCTCGTGCGCCTCGGCACTTCGGCACATCGGGTGTCAAGAGTTGGAAAATCAAGGGTTTGATATAACGAGTCGTGAGGCCGTGAGGGAGGTAAGGCCACGAACACGGGAGTAGTGGTCATATGGGGGAAGCTTAGCTAGGAGGGCTAGCGTATAGGAGCCGAGATCTCATCGGTGATCGGGGATTCACGAGGACAATGGTTTGTGGCAGCGAAAAGTCCGAAACTGTGAAACCCCGGTAGTGAGTCGGGGATAACTACGACTAAGTGCATAATCCGAGACAGGTGAAGAGAAGACCTGTGGACTGGGTCAAGAATTTGCATAGTGATTTTGGCAGGGGATCTAAAGAGCCGCTTTGGCTCAGAGAGAAGAATTTGAACGATCCTGTGAGCAGGAGAGCACGACGGGGGTACAGTCGCGTCTCGTCT
Organism: Picea sitchensis; assembly: GCA_010110895.2. Lineage (NCBI taxonomy): Eukaryota > Viridiplantae > Streptophyta > Pinopsida > Pinales > Pinaceae > Picea > Picea sitchensis. The sequence goes on from SNQJ01S0083820.1 coordinate 47,360, forward strand.
GCATCGTACTCTCTAGTACCTGGGTAGTCAGGTAGTATGGATAAGGGTATGATATACCTTCCTTTGTTAGTGCCCTGAGATATTGGGATGAGTACTAATGTTTGACCCCACACGTATATCTAAGAGCTATAGCACAGGGCAAACCCTTGTTTGTAGAACCCTTGAATACCTAACTCTTGGGGATAGAGACCTAAACAAATTAAAACAAACAAGATCTATTTTCAAACAATTGTGTTCGGGTTTCCAAGTAAATACACATTTCTTTCTGGTTAAGCATTTGGGAATTTCCTCCCTACAATATTCTTCATACCGGAGTATAACTCCGCAGAATAAAATAAAATAAATAAATAAATAAAATAAAATAATCTGGAAAAAATTTCACCATTATTTGAGACCTATTCCATTGGATTCATATCTTCACCCTTATCACATTCATCCATATCATTGTTTGAAAAATTTGTTGACCCTGCTCGCTCCTTTTCAGTTCCCCCATCCTCATGGCCCATACTCGTAGCCAAGACTTGGAAGCTCGCTTCAACACCTTGCAATCTTGTCTCATCGAAACCCAACAAGAAGTGAAACAACTCAGTGCCAATGTTGCAACCATCAATACAACCATGCAGACCTCAATGGGGGAAATCAAACAAGACCTCACCACCCAGCTTGAATCAGTCTTTTCAACACTCTGCACCAAACTGCATATCCCTATAGATAACCCTTCCTCTTCCTCATCTCCACATCCTGAAGGTGACCATTAATCTCATTCCAATAACTTTCAGAACCATCACTTTTAACGTGACCTACACCTTCTGTGGGTGGATGTGACCAAATTTGATGGCTCGGACCCCACTGGTTGGGTAACCCAAATGGAACATTATTTCTCTTTATACGGCATTACAGATGACTTGTCCAAACTTTGGTATGGTGTTCTCCATCTAGATCAAGAACGGTGGAAATGGTGGCAATGGAGAAAAACTTATCGTCAAGGGTATATTGCTTGGACACTGACACCAACCATTTGGACCGTTTGAAAAATTTGAAACAATTAGGAACAATGGAAGACTTTATAGCTTCCTTCGAGCGCCTAGATTTTAGAACAGAGGGCATGTTTGATGCCTTTTTGCAAGAGTGTTTTATCAGCAGCCTCAAGGATGATATTCGGACCCATGTCCTCATGGATTTGCCTTAGAGTTGGGTGGAGGCTACTAAAAGAGATAAAGAAGCACAACAGGTGGTATCCTCTCAAAACTGAAAACCCTCCTTTATCCCTCGCCCTAAACCAGTAAATCCCACTACTCCCTCTGCTCCACTAAAGATCCACAAATTGACCAAGGATGAAATGGATGAATGGAAACTCAAAGGCCTTTGTTATAACCATGATGAAAAATATTTATTGTGCCACAAGTGTAAAGAACAAAAGATTTTTATGGCCATATTTGAGGATATTTCAGAAGAGGATGTAGAAACTCCCCTTGTGTCTGATTCACCTGATTCCACTGACATAACCCCTCCCTCAGACCCTCCCGAAGTAGAACTGGTCATTTCCCTCAATGCTCTCACTAGATTCTCTGGTTCCCAAACCCTCAAGCTAATCGGTTACATTAAGCATCAAAAGGTCATTATTCTGGTTGATAGTGGAAACACCCATAATTTTATTCATCACCGCATTGCCCAAGAAACTCATTGCTACATCCATACCGTCAATAATTTCAAATTCATGATTGCCATGGTGGTTCCATGAAATGTGGAGGGTGTTGTGAAAATGTGTCTCCAAATTGGTGACTACCACCTGAAATCCCATATGTTTGCTATCGACATGGGAGGTTGTGACATTGTGTTGGGTGTAGACTGGCTAAGGACTTTGGGTCCCATTCTCATGGATTTAAAATACTTAACCATGCAATTTGACCAGGAGGGCCACCAATATAGGTTCCAAGGCATCACCGCCGGTTCACCTGAGATCATTAGTTCCCATCGCATGGAAAAGATGCTCAAAAAGGGTCATTCTGGTGTTATCGCCCGACTCCATGACATACAAGCAAAAGAGACACCCTCGGTCCTGCAAGACCTCCAAGACATCCTTTCTAAACATCAATTGGTATTTTCCACTCCCCAAGGACTCCCTCCTTCCCATGGTGTTCATGATTATTGCATTCCCCTTGTACCCTAAATCCTTCCTCCCAATATCTGTTCGTATCGTCACCCCTTTTCCCAAAAAAATGAAATTGAGAAAATGGTCTAGGAACTTCTTAATGTAGGCATTATCCACCTTATTATGATCCCCTACTCTTCTCTTGTGGTCATGGTCCTAAAGAAAGAAGGTTCTTGGTGAATGTGTCTTGACTTTCGTGCCCTCAACAAACTTACCATCAAAGACAAATTCTCCATTCTTGTCATTGTTGACCTCCTAGATGAATTGAGTGGCACCCAATTCTTCACTAAACTGGATCTTTGTTTGGTCTACCACCAGATATGTATGAAAGAGGCAGACATTCCCAAGACTTCCTTTAGAACTCATGGGGGCCACTATGAGTTTTTGGTCATGCCCTTTGACTTGTGTAATTCCCCCTCCACCTTCCAAAGCCTCATGAATCATGTCTTCTGTCCTTTTCTCCACCATTTTGTCTTAGTTTTCTTTGATGATATCCTCATCTATAGAAAAACCTGGACATACCATCTTGGTCATGTGGATCGAGTTCTCCATCTACTCTCTCAACACCAACTTTTCCTGAAACAGTCTAAATGTGATTTTGGCGCCTCATAAGTAGAATACTTGGGTCATGTGGTTGGAAAGGATGGTGTCGGGGTGGATCCTAAAATGATTGAAGCTATGCAAGACTGTCCTCACCCAAAGACTCTTAATAGCTTGCATGGATTTATGTTCTTAACAGGGTATTATCGCAAGTTTGTTAAGAATTGTGGGAAGATTGTAGCACCTCTCACTGCTCTCCTAAAAATGAACTCTTTCACTTGGACTCCAACCACTACTCAATATTTTCACACCTTGTTATAACCCTAAAATGCACCATACAGGTACAGAATTGGCGACTCCACTGGGGATATTTTACTCTTAGGGTTTCCAAGTTTGGTGAAAGATCTTTTTGGTAGTTCAAAGAATTAATTTTCTGTTTCTTTGCTTATTTTTTGTTTTCTGTTAGTCGAAAGCTAGCAGAGAGC
>SNQJ01S0083820.1:50546-66227 GCA_010110895.2 Picea sitchensis
ACTTCAAGCATCGTTAAAAAGGTGAGTCGATTCTTCCATTGTTTGCTCGAAAAGGGGTTGAGATTTTGGGTAGAAGGTTAAAAGTTAAATCTTAAGGGTCATTTTATGCGTATAAGTTTAGAGCCCTAGCTTATTATTCCGTAGGGTAGAATACCCCACAACACACCTTGAAGATGGCCATGTGCACCACTACAGTCCTCGCCCTTCCTGATTTCATAAAGACCTTTGTGTTGGAATGTGATGTCTCAGGGAAAGGAATTGGTGTTGTCCTTATGCAAGAGGGTTGACCTTTGGCCTTTACTAGCAAGCAACTATCTGAAATAAATATGGCCAAATCCATCTATGAAAAGGAAATGTTGGCTATTCTACATGCCGCTGATATGTGGCACCCTTATCTATTGGGGAAACGTTTCCAAATTAAGACAGGCCATCAAAGCCTCAAGTATTTTCTAGAACAATGAATTTCCTCCCCAAAACAACAAAAATGGGTGACTAAGCTCTTTGGATATTATTATGAGATCATTTACAAGAAAGGCAAAGACAATGTGGTTGTGGATTCACTTTTCGACAAATATGAAGATGAAGGATCCCTTTTTTCTCTTTCATTCATTGTCCCAGATTGGCTCCAAGTCATTCGCCAGGAATGGCTACAAGATCCAAAAAGTTTGCAACTGATCCAACAATTATAGTCCAATGCTCCAGCTTCCCCAGGGTACTCTTGGCTCGATGATGAACTTCGATACAAATTCCAGTTGTATTTAAGTAAACAATCAAAGCTTAAATCCACGGTACTTTCTGAGCTTCATGCTACACCCACAACAGGGCACTCTGGGTTCACCAAAACCTATGATAGGGTCAAACATTCCTTTTTATGGGATGGTATGAAATAGGAAATTCATAATTTTGTCGTTGAATGTGATGTATGTCAACACAACAAGGGAGAAATAGTCAAATCTTCGAGCACACTACAACCGCTCCCGATTCCACCTGCTATTTGGAAGGATATCTCTATGGATTTTATTACCCGATTACCCAAATCGGGAAATAAATCAGTCATCATGGTGGTTGTTGATTTCCTTTCCAAGTATGCTCATTTCTGCGCCCTTCAACACCCATTTATGACATCCACGATGGCTCAAATTTTCATGGATCAGGTATTCAAGCTTCATGGCATGCCGAACTCTATTGTTTATGATCGTGACCCAACTTTCAAAAACAATTTTTGGCAAGAACTGTTCAAGATACAAGGCACCAAATTGCATCTCTGCACAACTTATCATCCCCAGACTGATGGCCAAACGAAAGTTATCAACAAGTGCTTGGAAACATATTTGAGGTGTTTTTCCTTAGAAAAGAAAAATCAGTGGGCTCAATGATTACCCCTAGTTGAATGGTGGTACAACACTTCATACCATACAACTACACACATGACTCCTTTTGAAGAAGTATATGGATAGAAGCCACCTTCAGTTATCTCATACTTACCAGGTGCATCGAAGGTCCAAGAAGTTGACCTAACACTTATATCTCGAGAGGCTATTCTTCGTACACTCAAAGAGAATTTGGTCATGGCATAGAATCGCATGAAGAAACAAGCAGATCAAGGTCACTTTGAACGTGAATTTGCAGAAGGGGATCAGGTGTTTCTTCGACTACAACCTTACAAGCAAACTTCCCTCAAGGCCGAGCATTGTCAGAAGATAGCACCCAAATTTTATGGTCCTTATACCATTATCAAGCATGTGGGACAAGTAGCCTATCAGTTAGCTTTGCCGAGCCATTCGAAGCTACATCCTATTTTTCATGTTTCATGCTTAAAGAAGGTGATTGGAGCTAAGTGCCAAATTTAAACCAACCTTCTAGAGTTAGCTGAAGAAGGATCCATTTGGCTACATCCAGAAGCAGTTTTGGACCAGTGTGGGAGTCGCCTACGTCAGAGAACCATCAAGGAAGTGCTAGTCCAATGGAAAGATACAACTCCAGTCGATGCCACTTGGGAACCAACTACCATTCTACAACAATTTCCTCATCTCAAGCCTTGAGGACAAGGCTGTTTTTAAGGGGGTGGACATGTTAGGGTCTTAACCCGCACATAGGTATAACAATATATTTAGATCTAATAATAGTCAATATTAATAAGGCCTTTCAATAAAATATAATAACGTGGATGTAAGAAGACCTAATAGAAGCTTCCACTTCTAGAAGGATCTTCCTCTAGATGCGTCTTTTTAGTATAAATAGGAGTCGAGCGTATGAGAACCCCAGCTTGGATATTATTGCAATAGAGGTCTACTCAACTGGAGGTTTCCCCCTCAAAGAGGCCCGTGAACATTTCTTTCAGATTCAAAGTGTTATTTCTTTTATTATTCTCTTATCATTTTAGTGCTATTGTGGTGAATGTTTTGGTTTAATTGTTGTTATTCTACCATTTCTAGCATTTTATTTCTGTTCTGCATACATTTTATATATGGTATATTACAAATGTGTGTGGAATATCAACGTGTGATACAAAAATTGCACGCAACAGGTAATAGTGCAAGAACCCAAAATTTGCACCGTGGATATTGACATGCGACACAAAAATAGTGCGTAGTTATTGACGCGACAGAGAAGTGATGCACAATGGTTATAGGTGCACAGAGCATGAATTACCTTCTGGTATTGTTGCATATGCTAAATATGGGTGTACAGGTTGAAATTCGTGCACACGAATTCGTTTGGAGGGTGAACAACAACAGAAAACCAACAAAATTTTGTGACATTTTATACTATTTGAACATCATCTTTTTGCAGCGTGTTTTTGAGACCCTTAAGAGCGTTTTTAGCTACTCAAAACCACAAGAACAGAGTGTACCAAGGTACACTCTATCTTTGAAGCTCAAATAAAAGAGCTCAGAGAGATCTTTTGAATGGTGTAAATCATTCGTCAAACGGAGCTTGTATGAGAAAGTTATAGCACAAATAGTGGAGGGTAAATTTTAGGACCCAACTAACTTCAATGGAAAGCTATTGAACCATAGAGGTCTATCCCCAGAATCTAATTGAAGCGTAGGAGAAGTCAATGGAAATCTATTGAACCATAGAGGACTCTCCTAGAGCTGAATTAAATTTCTTGTTATGTTAAAAATTCTTAATATGGCAAAGAAGGTACCTGTAGCATTCCAAACAAAAAACACGAAATTGCCTAGAACTTCAGTAGGTTGTAACTAGCAGCCCGAAACCCAGAAAAAATTGAAACTTGGACAAAGTGTCTAGAATATGTATATGAGGAAACTCAATTGATATCATATGAAAAATCCAATGGAGTAGGCGTGAAAATTCATAATTACAACACAAAGTTGCGCCAAGTTGATGCGTGAATAGAAAAAATAATGGGCAATTTTCAAATAACCATAATTGTTTGCTCAAGACTTGGAATTGAGCATGGAAATAGGTGTTGGAAAGGTCTCGAATAGTAGAATATAATCATTCACCCATAACATTGATCTAGGCATTCAATTTTTGGGAAATAAGAAGAAATAATTATGATATATTATTGAACCAGAATGGTTCATATTTTCTTGAAATTGTTGAAACAGTTAGTCTGAAAACGTTTTCTTGGCTGCATGTTTTTTAGAGTTAAAAACAACTATACCAGATCAATATCAAAATAGAGTCCAAAGGAATGGAAGAGGCACATGGGACTTACAGCCAGGAAGATGAGATTAGAGGATGGATGTCCATTTGGGCATTGAAGGAACAAACTCCAATGGATATGGAGAAAGAAAGGATGAAAACATGAATACGGTAGAGACCATTTAAAATTTACAGAAGGATGTCCAAAGTCATAAAGTTGATAATGAAAGGCTTATGAGAGCCAAGTATCAACAATAGGACTTCAACATGAAGTTAATGCAGAGCTTCAACAAAATAGAAAATAAATTGGATAAGGAGAGTGGTTGAAGCAAATCAGGAAGTCACAGGTCTCCTGATGAGAAAAGAAGAACCATAAGTGTTAGAAAACATCACCATCACTTCTCGAGGAATTCCAATAAGAGTGCACACAATAGCTCAAGTCCATCCCCTGTCAGGAAGAATAAGAGGTCTGGGATGGATGAGCTACGAGGAGAAATGAACAAAATCAAACCTCCTACATTTGATGGTGAACACAAGAAGGATGAAGATGAAAAGACAAGGTTGTTGGGCATGAGAAAGTGTTTTCAATTGCATAATTATTCTTCGCATGCAGAAGGTAGAATTGTCATCTATCAACTCAAGGAAAAGGCATCCATGTGGTGGGATCAACTTGTGCAGGTGCAACGCATTAAAGAGAAAAGTGTTACTTGGAGAGAATTCAAGAATTATTTTGAGAAGAAATACTTAACTAAGGGATACTATGACAAGAAAATGAAAGAGTTCTTTGAACTCAATCTTGGGAGTATCACCGTAGATGAATATGAGAGAAGGTTTTTAGAATTGCTAAAGTATGTTTCTTTCATAAAGGATGAGATAATTAAGATTCAAAGGTATTTGAGTGGATTGCCATCATTTATCAGTTACAAAATACAGTATGATGATCCCAAGACATTGGAGGAGACCATAAGGTGAGCTAAATGTGTATATGATAATAAAAAAAATAAACAAGACCAAATTTCCAAAAATCTTGGGAAGACAAAAAGAAATTCAAGATGGATCAGAGGAAGAAGGGAACTAAGCCACCATTCTTCACAAATAATCCTTAGGGACAACCAACTTCTAGATAACCCAGAACAATTGAGGTAGGAGGTCAAAGCCCAAGGCAACCACCTATTCAATGTTGGGGTGGTAAAAGAGATCATATGTTCAGAGATTGTCCCCACAGGGGTGAAAAAGTGAGGATTGTTCACAATGTACAACAAGCTGAAACAGTGGAGGACACGGGAAGAAATGTACCAAGGATCTATGTAGACCTATACAACAAGCAAGTAGAGTATCAGTCACATATGATTGAAGTGGAAGGTATGATCAACAACCAAACCATTACTATTTTAATTGATTTAGGTGCTAATCATAGTTATATAGATCGTAAGATGGTGGAAATTTTTCATTTGCCAAGAAGGAAGCATGGTAAATATTGGTTGGTGCAACTGGCTACCAGAGACTAAAGAAAAGTTAATGAGATGGTTAAGTCATGTCTTATGCACATGAGTGGTCTAAACACTAGGGAAGATTTGAACATCTTACCTTTAGGCTCCGATGATTGTCTAATTGGGATCGATTGGTTGGACCAACATCATGCTATCCTAGACTGTAATAACAAGACATTTACTTGCTTGGATAAGGAAGGGAGCCTAAGGAGAGTGTAGGGAATTCCCCGGGCAATAACCATCATAGAAATTTCAGCATTATAGCTGAAGAAATGTTATAGAAAAGGGTGTCAATTATTTGCAGCTCATATAGAAGAGACACCTAAAGATAAGGTGTCAAATTTGGAAGATTATGAATTCCTAAAATATTTTGAAGAGGTGTTCAAGGAGGTACCAAGGCTACCCCCAAAGAGAGATATTGATTTCTCTATAAATTTAATGCCTGGATCAGCTCTAGTGTCAAATAATCCTTATAGAATGAGTACACCGGATCTTAAGGAGTTACAAATGCATCTTGAAGAATTTCTAAACAAGGGGTATATACGCCCAAGTGTGTCACCTTCAGGTGCCCCAGTCTTGTTCGTGAAGAAAAAAGATGGGACATTAATATTGTGCATTGATTTCAGACAGTTGAATAAGGTAACTATGAAGAACAAGTATCATTTACCAAGGATTGATCTCTTTGATCAATTGAAGGATGCAAAGATATTTTCAAAGATATATCTCAAGTCAGGATATCATCAGGTAAGGATTAAAGAGGAAGATATCAGCAAGACCACCTTCAGGACAAGTTATGGTCATTATGAGTTCACAGTGGTGCCATTTGGGTTGTCAAATGCACCAACTGTTTTCATGTTCTTAATGAATGGTGTTTTCAGATAATATTTAGACAAGTTTGTCATTGTCCTTTTGGATGACATCCTTGTATATTCTAAGTTGTAAGAAGAGCATGAGAATAATTTTAGGAAGGTGTTGCAAGTATTAAGGGAGCATCAATTGTATGCCAAATTGAGCAAGTGCTCATTTTATCAGAGGCAAAATCATTATTTGGGACATATCATTTCAGAGGATGGGATAATAGTGGATCCTGAGAAAATAGAATCCATTAGAGAATGGCTAGTGCCAAAGAATTTGACAGAGATTAGATCATTCATGGGACTTGAAGGCTACTATAGGATATTTATTGAAAGATTCTCAAAGATTTCACACCCAATCACTTCCTTGCAAAGAAAGGGTGTGAAGTTTCATTGGACATTGGATTTTGAAAAGAGTTTCCAAAACTTGAAACAATTATTAACAAGTGCTCCAATATAAGGATTACCGACCCAAATGAAGAATTCATTGTATGCACAGATGCATGTAAAGAAGGACTTGGTGGAGTCCTCATTCAAAATGGATTTGTTATATGTTATGAATCAAGTAAGTTGAAGGAGCATGAAAGACACTATGCCACTCATGATTTGGATTTGGCAGTCATAGTGCATGCCTTGAGGAAATGGAGACACTACATAATGGGGAAAACATTTGAGCTAAGGATAGACCATAACGGTCTGAAATATTTATTTTATCAACCAACTCTAAATGCTAGGCAAAGAAGATGGCTAGAATTTCTAAGTGAATATGACTTTGATATAAAGCATATCAAGGGGAAGGAAAACAAAGTAGTTGATGATCTCAACAGAAGAGTGTGTGAATTGCATGCTACAACCATTAGCATGTATCAATCAGATTTGAAACCCATAATTTTAGAGGCTACAAAATTAGATTTGCAATACAAGGAATTAGTGGAAAAATTACAGCAAGGTAAATTGCAGTAGAAAATTGAAGAACACGAGCTAGATATTGATGAAATTCTCATGTACAAGGGAAGAATTTATGTACCAAATTCCCAAGAATTGAAAATTATGATATTTATGGAAATGCATAATGTACCTTATGTTGGGCACCCAAGTTATCATAAAACTATTGTAGCTGTCAAGAGCCAATATTATTGGCTAGGCATGAAGAAACAGGTTGTTGATTTTATTTCCAAATGTTTAGAATGTCAAAAGATAAAGGCTAAGAATAGACACCCAGTTGGTTTGCTACATCCATTACCCATTCCTGAGTGGAAATGGGAAGTTGTAACAATGGATTTCATCACCAAACTACCCAGAACAAACAAGCAACATGATTCTATCATGGTAGTGGTGGATAAGCTTACTAAAGCTACCCATTTTATTCCAGTTAATGTCAATCACAAGGAAGCCAACATTGTTGATGTTTATATGAGAGAAATTGCTCGATTACATGGCATACCCAAGACAATTATGTTTGACAGAGATCCAAAATTTACCTCAAAATTTTGGAAAGGATTATTTAATGGATTTGGAACAAATTTGAATTTTAGTACAACTTATCATCCAGAATCATATGGAAAAATTGAGAGGGTGAATCAAGTGATTGAGGATATGTTGAGGATGTATGTGATGGATAAACAATCAAAATGGGAAGACTACATACACTTGGTAAAGTTTTCTTATAAAAATGGGTACCAAACATATCTAAAGATGATCCCATTTGAGGAACTTTATGGTAGAAAGTGAAACACACCAGTAAGTTGGGATAACCCAACAGATAGAGAAGTGGTTAGGCCAGATTTCTCAGGAAAATGGAGGAGAAAATGATAAAAATAAAGAAAATTTTAAAGGTTGCCCAAGATAGGCAGAAAATTTATGTTGATAAGGGAAGAACTCATAGGGAATTTAAAGTGGCAGACCATGTATTTTTGAAAGTGAAATCCAACATAAGTTCCTGAAGTTGGGAAATTGTTCAAAGTTGGCAGCTCGCTACTGTGGGCCATTTAAAATCCTAGAGCGGATTGGTCCAGTGGCTTATATTATTGCATTGCCTGCATCTATGTTTGTTCATAATGTATTCCATGTATCATTGCTCAAGAAATACATGCCCGATGCTAATCATTTTATTGATTGGAATGTGATCCAGGTGGATCAAGAAGGTACTTTCCAAGTGCATCTAGTACACATTCTGGACCGAAAAATCAAACATATTTGGAATCGAGCCATAGGGATTGTAAAGGTCCACTGGATAAATATTTTATCCTAAGTTCTAAAAATGGGGAAAAGTGGGCCAAAGTAGCTCCCAACATGACAAGTGTCAAGTTGGGGACATGCATACATATTGTTTGGACTTAGTTCATTTTACATCATTCTGGTCATCATTCCGCCCATCATATAGTCATCCAGTCAATCATCCATGAGAATTCACACAATTATTGAGCTATTGTCCACACCTTCATGTCACTATACCTAGACCTGTATCCATAGCGATACTTTTTTGTGTAGTTGGTTAACTTGGGAGTTGGATTGAAGAAGTGGGTTGTCAGTCATGTGGGACATTGAAGAGGCAGTTTGTTAGGCTTGTGATAAATTCCTCTCTCGGTGAGATAATTGTTGGGAATTTACTTCCTGAAGGTGTTAAACTACAACTACAGGGCTCTAAGACTTCCTATCTGGCCTGTTGTTGAATTCTGGAAAGGAAGTGGGGAAACCGAAGGACTATTGAGCAGAGAAGGGGAACACTTCTTGGGGTGGGACAGGCATGTGGGGAATGAGGGACTATTGGATTAGGGGCATACCCAGGTTTCAATGCTACAACAGTGCACCAACAAAACCCTAACTATCGGCCCTTTCAGCAACACCTGTGAAGCAGATGAAGTCTCACTTGAGGTAGAGGCAGGGGGGTTGTAGGACTCAAGTGTCTACAACCTAGCTAGGAAAATGATATGTGATTACAATACATAAGAGATCACTTAGAAATTAACATTAATTATCATTTAACCCTTATTCACATCGTAGGTAAAACCCTAATTACATAACAACGCAATATTTAACAAGATCTAACACACCCAAGCACTTAGCACATAGAAATCGAGCAGATCTAGCATTCATTCACATTACTAAACACTAAGATACTATATCATATGCATATAACATACATAAATATGACAACACTAAGCATAAATCACATCAATCACACAAAGAAACCATAACACAGGATATACGGGGTTCACCCCCAGCGTGGGGATACATCCACCAACTCTTCTTCTTATTTATTGTCTTATGTCAATCTTCATACATGCACAAAGATTCAGAACCCACTCCGCATAGGAAAAAATATCTACACACACCTCTCCATATCGTCCTTCCCCGATTTAGGTCACAACACAAAGACCTCTTACAGTATGCACACAAGATTATTACAATCACTTGCACTTAGCTCTGCAAGTTCTCAACGCACAGCATGCACAAAGCATCCACAACTATTCTCACTTAGAGAAATGGCCTCTTCTTACATCGCCTAGATATATATTTATACATTGGGTAAAATCATGAAGTTGGGTAACACTTTTGTGACAATCAGGTCTCCAAAATTCCTAGCGGCAATTTTTCGGCCGAAAAAATGTTGCTAGGAATGTTTTCGGCCGAAACCTTTTTCGGCCAAAAATTTGCACGTCAAATTTAACGACGCCCTCGAAATTCATGTACAATGTTTTTTGGATGAATTATTCTCCCATGGTAAGCATATTTCAGTCAAAAGACTTTTCGACTAAAATGTTTATTTTAATGGATTTCGTTAAAAGCTAGGTTTCGGTCAAAAGAATATTTCAGCCAAAAACCTGAAAATGGGATTGTTTGCAGGAAACTTCAAATTCTCTCCATATTACTTCATCTTTAGAGGTAGAGGACTCCTACAAATAATCAGAATTTAGTTTCATAATTGATACCAACATTTTCAAAATTGAATCTACTTTCATTGGGTATAATTTGTTTTCATTTTCATTGTTTTTATCTAATTTTATTTAATTTTATAAAAAAATCACTGCATAATATTTTTAGGTGAGATTATGATTCGGTGAAATGAAAAATCCATATCTCTAAAAATACACAGTGGAAAATTATGAAAAAATTATATCCATAATACTTAAAATATTCTCTTCAAAAGGGTATTTTTAGATTTTACTTTTAAGTAAAAATTAAGATAGATACATGGTGGAGGAAAACATGTGTTTAAAATCTATAACTTTTTCAGATTGGTCAACTTAAAAATATTCTAGAAATTATAATATTCATCCATTAGATTCAAAACTATAGTCATCACCAAATAGAGTCTCTGTATATTGCTGCAGTATATTTCATTTATCAAAAACAAAATTTTAATAATGGATACATTGTTGTGGGAAAAATAACTCATTATCTTTCCCTTCATTTTTAAGGAACATACTGTCAAACAATTGCTAAATTGACATAACGAATCTCAATAAAAAAAAATTGAAAAATAGTCAGTAGAAAGCTAACAAAATTCTTCACAAGTTTTGTTTTTACAGAAAAGTAAAATTATAAATAAAACAAATACTTTTGTTTACCGGAAGTTGAAGAACCTGTTAAAATTAAAAACAAATTGTCATAAAACTAGCAAAAGTGTTTGCCATCTTCATCATTTTACCCCATTACAAAAAGGGCCTAAACATGGGCAAACCCATGGGACGACATCCTATACCCGTTACATAAACCCTAAACCCAAAAAGTCCACAAAAAGGGGGTGAGATCCCATGATCTTCGCTTCACCTGAAGCTTCGTCTTCAACCAACCTGTCAAAGTCCCCAAAATTGGTCAAACATGACCAACGTTTAAACAAAACATGGTCAAGGGCCAACAGGCCCCCAACACTCACCTATGACTCATCCCGAGTCACTCTAACCTGGGTAAATCTGCCTCAAAGACATCAATCTTGGCTCAAGCTGCCTCGAGTTTCTTCTTTGCCAGAGCCTCCTGCTTGACGAACTCTTGAATAAATTTCTCAGACAATGGTCCTTCCAAACATTTTTCTACCATGGTTACTACTTATTCTAGATGTGCACCTTATCCTTCAATCTCCTCAAAAAGTGTGCAAGCTTCATCCTACACTGGCTGAAGCCTTTGGGTCACTTCCATGACTTTACTATGGATGGCATGCACCTGTTGCTAAACAGTGCGTTGCTCCTGTGACCTTTTCATCCTCCGATCGATGACAGTAGCTTCAAATGTGCTTGCACTATTGCTGCCTATAGATTTGTATATTGGAGTTGTGACCCAAATGCCCTTAGTTCAGGGACCTCTCCAAGGTGCTCGTAGGTCTGCGCACTTCGACTGTTGAGTTTCTTTCATTCCAAGGCCAATGCCTTGATTCTTTTGACTGCACTCCTAGCAGTTTCCTCTCTCTGATCTTCCACTTCCTGCGGAGTTCTTGGTACGGCTTGTAGTTCCAGTTCTTCTATTCATTCTTGGAGTTGTTGAATGTCTTCAACGAGCTTCCCCACCTGGATCTCAGCGTTTTCTTCTTCCATATGTGTTAGGCCCATCACAGAGAGAATTTCTCTGGTGGCTACTTCTTTAACTCTCATTTGCTCCACAAGAAGTTGTTCTTTCTCCTTCTGGATTTGCGCTCTATCCTCTGCAAAATTCACCTCAAGTTCATCTTTTTCTTCTTGCGCAACCCAAAGTTTCTCTATGGCTTCCTCCTTTTCTTGCTTCAGGGCCTATGTGGCCTGTTCTTTTTCTTCCTGGACATGACGAAGGCAAGTTTCTATCGAGTCTCCTAGTCTGGGTAGATGGGCAGGCTCATCTCCTACTTCTATGTCCCCTGCTGACAACATCGTAGTAGGCACTACACATCTCGAATAAAGAGCCTGTTGTACCCCTTTGAGCTCTACCATGATCCTGTCAAACATTGTCTCCTTTTTGGCTTCACTTTATTGTAATATGTCCTCTAAGGTATCTGATACAACGACAATGATAAGGTGAATGTCATATACCATGAGCATAGTGTGGAATGGAGGTTTATTGGCTTTTGAATTCTTCCGCGATGAAGGTTTCGTTGGAGAACCCTTTCTTTTCTTGGATGTTTCTGTCTGTGTCAGAGGATCTTTAGGCAGTGTTACTTCTCACTGCTTCTACTTGTCTTTTTCACCTTCATCCTCTTCTTTGTTTACTTCATCATCTCATCCCCCTTTAGGTGAGTCTGGTGTAGTTTCCTTTGATGCACTTCTCAATTCTTGTACCTCTTCCTTATTTTTCTTCCTGCTACTGCTGGGTGCATCATATTCTTCACGAGTGACCATAGGGCTTCCGATGAGGTCGGGGTCAAAGAGTTCTTCCTATTCAACTAGTATAAGGAAATCTAAAAGCCATTCCTTGGTTATTTATTCCACGTCCTCCTATATGAGTTTGTAATAGGATTGAAGCTCTTCTTTGTGTTCGTCTCTGCGCGCAGTGATATAGATGAAGTGTCTATCTGTGTGGAACTTTGCAAGTGGCCTGAACCTATGTAGAGTGTTTGGCATCATGCGAGGAAAGGATTCAATGGCCCTATTTAGTTGTATATAATAGGTGTGGAACACCATTTTTGACTACCATTTCTTCGCCATGTCGCTCGAATACCATAGCGTAGTGAAATTCGCAACTACTGGTTCAGGTGACTCAATTTCAGGGAAGGTTGCCCCTTCCAGTATATCCCAAGCAATGAAGGCAATGACAATCAACAACCAACTGAAATGGAATTTGTATCCCTGATCCTAAGCTTCACGAAAGTATTTCTCTAATTGGTTGATGAGGTAGATCACCCAGTTCATTTACATGCCTTCAACGCATTTTCCTGCGAGGTCGATGACAACCTCGTGACCTGTGTTGGCATATTCTTCCTAAAAATCTTACCAACGATCAACTGGAAAGCTAGGCACACTGTGCCATTCTGGATGGAGGATACCTTATATCCCCTCTTCCCCTTATCCACATCACCATAGGTGTCTTTTATTGTCTGTGCTAGGACGCGATCTACTGCCTTCCCTGGGTAAAAGTACTGTGGGTCTAGTCCTTGCATGCTCAATCTCATGATTTGATGGATTAACATAGGGTATACTATGATGCACCTATCCAACCATAAGTAATCTCCATGGAAGCATGACAATAGGAGTTTAACACACACGTTAACCTCCCGATATCTGCCAAAGTGTGGGATCTTCATCACATTAAGAATGGTCGATATTGCGATGTCCATGGTCCACGACTGGGGGATTATCTTCGATTTCTCCATTTTCTTGGTCAAATACTTATGTGGTGCGAGAATTCCATATTTTTTGCGATCTCTCAAGTTGAAGTCACTAATCTTAAGCATCAAAATCCTCTCGAACTGTATTCCTACTATGTGTATCCCCTTCGGGAGGTATGCGGTGATCACTGTGTAATAGAAGTCCCTCGGGACACTGTCATGACTCACTGTGCCAGCCAGAGGTGGGATGTAGTTGGGTAGGATTAATGGGATAATCTTCGCATTCACCAAGTCATCATGATGCTTGGTTCCTTTCTCTTTCGCGGTTCAGGAGGGCCCAGTTCGACATGCAGTCGATGGGGATAATTGCAATCCTCTTGTCGATGAAGCTTGTGCCCCTACAAACATGAACTTATCAACCATGAGGTCTATGAGAATCTCTTCGATGGATTTCTCTACTACTCTAAATTCACCCAACATACACGCTCAAGATCTGATATGTCAGGTTGATGAACAAATAATCAAGGTAGCAGAATGGATGGCGAGGTCTCAATAAACACAACACGGTAATAGTCAACTCTCTATGGGCTCGAGTAATCAAAATTGGAAAAAGTGTCCATGGTAAGACATTCGACGAGTTAAATAGCTAACATCGTAACATACTCTTCCAATGGGTAGGAATTCCTCAATCAATGCAATTCCATCTGTTATGGCATCATCCCAAAGGTCCAATGGAGAGAGTTTTGGCAATAACTGTGTTTCTAGCCGTTCTGGAGAGTCGTTCTAATGGTTGGTATGCCTCCAACGGTCATATCGCTCCGTCATGGTGAAGTGCCAATCTGTGTTTCTACTATTCCAACGAGGTTCAAGTTCTGTAAGCCTTCCTTCTGTGAAGTCCTCTCTGGAACCTCCTACAATTTTTCTATCTTTTTTTCCTTCTTACTGAGTTTTCTAGCTTTCTTTCCTGTGATCTGCGTCTATGGATTGCTCTTTCCATTATTGTTCTTATCCTTTCTTAGCATAGTAACTTCGCACTGTTGAGTATATTTCACAAGATTCAAGGATAATACTTCTTCTCTTATTGTTTCTGGAGTATATGCTCTACTCTCCTGTATGGATAAGTTCTCTAAGTCTTCTTGTGTTCTTTCATCTTCGACAGCTAGGTCTCTGGTCCTCAGTTTCTTCGACTTGTCCTCTTGTTCTTCTAGTAAGTGCATTTTTATCCTAGCCATGAAATCCCTCAATTCTTGCTTTTTCTGTTCTAAAGCTTCCTCTTCTTCTTTCCTTTGGATTTGATCTTTCTCAATCCAGGTCTTTCCTGGCAAAATAGCAAAGGGGGCATTGTTCTCAACAAACTTAATGACCTCGAATTCTTCTTTTGTCGATGTTCCATAAGAAATCATAGGTACATGGGTAAGTCTTCCACATAGAGTTATCAACTTTCCTTTAAAAAATCCTATTCCTCCCAGTGAAGGAACCATAGCAGGCTTTCCTTAGATTTCCCAAGTAATTTCTATCATAATGTTCACATGTGTTTCTGCATCCAATACACAGTCTATGTCAAAGTCTCCTATTCTTTCTTCCATACACTCTTTCTCTTTTAAGATATTTGATAAACTGATGTCTATGTGATCATTCAATGTTTCTTTCAGCTGTAATAATATAGCCTCTGATTCTTTCTAGTTTTTTAGCATATTCTTAGTCTCTTGATCTTCCTTGTGGTTTTCATGTCTCATGTTCATCTTCTCGACTTTAGCAATCATTCTAGGGAAATCTAAACTTCATGTCCAGTAGATTTACAACAAAGGAAAATAGGACTTCTACCAGGGTATTCCATAGCAAGATGTCCTAGTCTTCTACAACTATAACAAAGAGTCAATCCTCTCTCCCTCTTAAACAATCCCCAACCTTTCCTATACTACGCACTAGGATCACAGTGATGGACTTGCAAAACATTATTTCTAGGATCCTGCATCCACTTGTTAGTCCAACAATTCTATCTATGCATAGGAATAACATATATTTCACTATTTCTATTAGATCTATTCATATCATATCTTCTTTCTTCGATTTGTGCCCTAGTTTTCAAACTAGGACCAAATTTAATAAACATACCTAGATCCATTTTTTTGAAGAAAAAATCTCCACTTATCTTACCTTTATCATAGCACAAAGATTTAAGATTTTAACTCTTTGCTTCATATCAGAATTATTTTCTTAGCACAGAGCTTTGTAGAAAATTTCGATACAAATTAATGTATTCATGCGATTCTCCTGATCTAACAATTTCCGCCACTTGTTAAATACAGAATCACTTCTACTATTATTATTGCGGAAGAAATTAAACCACGATCACAACCACAATGCACAAAGTGAAATATCAATAACACATAACACAAAAGTTTTACCGGGAAAGCGTAAAGCTAAAAACCCCACTATCATATATTATGTATATCATGAATCATGAAACAATCTCATACAAAACTCTAAT
>SNQJ01S0083820.1:85322-96396 GCA_010110895.2 Picea sitchensis
CACAACAGAGGCCACTGCCAATCTCTTCTTTGAACGAGTCTGGGTAAATTTTGGAATCCCACAAACCATTGTCTAAGATCGGGACAATCAATTTCTTAGCACATTCTAATCAAGCCTCTGGTCACTGCTGGACACCAAGCTCACAAAATCCATGGCCTATTATCCCCAAACAGATGGCCAAATTGAGGTCGTAAATCGAATGATTGTGCATATTTTGTGCATGTATAATTCCAAGAACCCTTGTAAATGGGATGTGAGTCTCCCATATGTTCAGCATAGCTACAACTGAGACTTTCATAACTCAACCCTCCATAAACCCTTTCAGGTGGGGTTGGGATTCCAACCATTGGGTCCCATAGATGTTGAACTACCCCTTGCAGTCACCTCAGATGACTCATCTCCTACTTCAACTGAAGTTGACAAAGACACCCAGTTCATTGAGTGGATCCATCACATCCGCCAACAGGTTCAGGATATCCTACAAAAGTCCAATGACAAGTACACGCAACACCATGATCAACACAGATTTCCACATAAATTTCATGTGGGCGATAAAGTTTTGTTTCACTTGTAGAAAGAGCGCCTTACAGGACCCCGTCAAAGCTTCATCCACTCCATTATGGTCCGTACACCATCACTAAGTTTGTGGGTGATAATTATTTCAATCTCAACATTCCTCCTTTCCTTGGCTTGCACACAGTGTTCAACGTGGATATCCTTCAACTGTATTTCCCACCATTGGTGGACACCTCAAAGATAGTATAACAACTGACACCAACAGATATCAACCCTGACTTCATACAAAATGCATCAAGTGATCAAATTGTGGACAAACATATCAAGGGCACTCGCTAGCAAAGGATCCATCTTTATTGAGTTGTCAAAGTAGGGCAACTCTTGCACCAAGGCAAGCGGCTCACCCGGGGCCAAATTCAGTAGAAATTTCCTCATCTGATAGGGGAACTCAATGCAATGGATACCATTGCTTCCTAAGGGGGGAGGATTGATATATATGGATTTCAGTGGCCTCCCATCTATTCCAACTGGCTCATTCTGGCATTTTTCCAGTTTGACAGTTTTTTCCCTATTTTTCAGGTCCCTGACTTGCGGGGCCATTTTGAGGCCCTAAACAATGTTTTTTAGGGATCACCATAGTCAAAATGGCCTTTAATAGATAGTATAAAAATGTGTATTCCTCGGATAGACCTTTCAAATGGGCTATCGTGCACATAAAACAAATATCCTATGCAAAAGTTACGACCCCGAGAATTTGATGTACTAACTAACCCAAACGAGGCCCACATGACTTTTGGCGCTTCATCTCCTAGGGTTAGGTTTTTTGGATGTCTAGGGTTTTTGACATTCTGGTTTATTGTAAAAAGGCCTTCAGAGCCTCATTGTAATCATCTTCTTGTGAATGAGTGCATATGTCACATCTCTTCTCTGAGATAATCCGCCACCATTCTAGCAACCTTGTCTCTGCTTCAGTTTGCAGTTTCATCTTATTTCCTTATTGAATAGAAACCAATTTTATTGCATATCTATTATTATGTGTTAAGCATATTTTGATAATAATATGTATTCATTTCGTTCTGCATATATAATCCGGATCAAATTAAGGGAAAATAAAATAGAGTGGTTGATTCCCTCAGTAGAATCCTGAAAGTGATTGACTTAGTAGTTATAAGCACCCATGAATCAAACATCAAAGAAAGGGTTAAAAGTGCACAAGAAACAGATGAGTTTTTCAAAACTGTAAAGGAATATCTAGATAAAGAGACCACATGGTGGAGGTGAAATGGATATAAATTGTTGAATGATGGCATGTTAACCTACAAAGGTTGGTTGTATATCCCAAATTGTGATAACTTGAAGAGGTTCATCATGGATGAACTACATAAAATACCATATACTGGTCATCCTAGTTATCCAAAAATGATCTAAACCACTAAGAAATATTTTGATTGTCCAGGAATGAAAAAATAAATGGCTAAATACTTAGATAAATGTTTAGAATGTCAACAGGTTAAGGTGGAGAAAAAGCACCCAACAGGGATGTTTCATCCCCTACCAATCCCAGAATGGAAATGGGAAACCATAACCAAGGATTTTATTATTGGATTGCCTAAATCAGCCAAACAGAATGATTCCATTATGATGGTTGTGGATAAGATGAGCAAGGCTCCTCACTTATCCCTATAAAATCAAATTGCAAGGAAATATATATTGCCAATATTTTTATGAAAGAAATATTTAGGTTGTACGGAATACCTAAGGAAATCATATCAGACAGAGATGGAAAATTTACTTCAAATTTTTGGAAGTCTTTCTTTGTTGGTTTTGGAACTAAATTATTGTTTCGTACAACCTACCATCATCAAACTGATGGATAGACAGAGAGGGTAAAACAAGAATTAGAGGACATGTTAAGGATGCATGTGATGCATCGACCCAAAAAATGGGAAGAATACATGCCACTGGTAGAATTTTCCTACAACAATGGCTATCAAAAGTCATTGAAGATGAGTCCTTTTGAGGCTCTTTATGGTAGACAATGAAATATTCCAATCAGTTGGAAAAACCTCATGGACATAATTAAATTTGGGCCAGATATGATCAAATAAATGGAGAATCAAGTAACTCAAATAACAAAGAATCTAAAAAAAGGAACAGGATATGAAGAAAATTTGTGTAGATAGTAACATGACTCCTAGAGAGTTCAAAGTAGGATATTTTGTGTATCTTCAAATTCGACCCAGGAAAAGCTCCTTGAGAATGGGAACTTGTGGCAGGTTGGCACCCTAATTTTGTGGACCTTTTGGAATTTTGGAAAGAGTTGGACTTGTAGCATATAGATTGGCTTTACCTCCCATAGTCAAAACACATGATATTTTCCATGTTCCCTTACTTAAGAAATGTGTACATGATTCTACTCACATAATTGACTGGTCTATGATCCAAGTGGAACCAGAGAGATAATTCCTACTAGAACCACAATGCATACTAAATAGAAAAAAAATCCCATTCAAGAACATAACCATTACACGGGTTAAGTTGCAGTGGAAACACTTTGGTCCATATGAATCTACATGGGAAATGCACGATGCTATGAAATAGGCATACCCATTTTTGTTCACTGTTGTACATAAGAATCACATCGATAGAGAGAAAACCGAGGAAGGTTTTCCTTTAAGGGGGAGAGATTATAATTCCCTTATTTCCCCCAAATATTTAAATATAATTTCTATGAGACCTATTATGTGTGGACTTTAAAAGAAAATGAACTTTTGATAAGAATATGATGAGAATATTTCTTTGTTTTTAAAACAAGATGGAGATTGTTGAGCTAATTGTTGAAATGGTTTCCAATACAAATTATAATTCATGAGAGGGAGTGGTGAGGGGAGCTAGTGATGGATGACATGGCCACTGCCAGACCACTACTTTGTGGGTTTATAAATGTGCAGACCTAAACTAGTCATCTGTCCTTGAGAAGTTAATTAACAATCAAATTGGTAGTTGGAAGGTCCAACTCAAGAGTCAGGGTACCCATGTTTCCCCCAGCTTGTAATTAATGATTAATCATGATTACCATGTTGTGACATGGGAACAATTTAAATGTATTATTTTTTAAATTTCCAATAACTGATTGCAAGGGTGATGCCTTAAAGTACTGACCATGATATCACTAGACGAAAGAAAAAGGAAAACTATAGAAAGGGTCCATCATTTCAAATGACCCCAAAGTTTCCCTTGTTGGGGATAATAAACCTCCTCTGGTTCCCAATGAGAAATCAATTAATGAATAAAGGACCAGTGGTTGAACCATCAACCACCCCAATGAATGGAAGCATGGTCTAACTAAAGAATGTCAACCCGAAGTACCACAGGGTGTGGTAGACCAGGATGACCCAAGTTTCCTTCTGACCTAAGGAACAAGATAAGTCAAGAACCATCCTAGGAAAGAAGGACAAAAAAACTACATGCATAGAGAGTTCAAAGGGGAGAGAAGGACAGAAACCACACAAGAGCACATGCACAGAGGGGAACGTGTGACCCAGATATGCAAAAGAAATAAGGAAGTCCACAAGTTTGATTTCGAGGAAGAATCTGATAAACCTCGTAGGGTTGTTGTGACAGAGAGAGAGAGAGTCTCTCAGAAATGGAATAGATTCCCTAGTGATATCATGGATTGTCACAGGGGTGTCCAGAGTTCTACGAGTGAATACCTCTGAGCTTGCAGTTGGGTGGAAAGGTGCATACCCACATTCAGTTAGTTTGGCTACAATTTGAAATAGATAAGTATTCTCATACCCTATACAATTGAGTTGTAACTGTAAAACAAAGTTGGATATCTTGTGAATGTTTCAGGGATGTGCATGTTTTCTTGATGGTTAGACTATGTTCCTTTATCTTTTTCTTGATTGTGTATTTAAGAAATTAAGGACCTATATGGTCGAATATGATTTGTATATGTAAGTACTAGAGCCTCCTATAGTGGCTCGAATTAAAAGAAAAGAATTGTGATTTTTCTAACCATAGGCCCAATTTTCATATTTGCATATTTACAATTCTAGACATTTGGATCTCTTGAGAAAGGGGTCTGTTAAAATTAGGAGAGGTAGTGTGAAGGTGTGCAGAACCTTGGTAATATGTGTAGGGATTAAGAACTCTATAAATTTCTAAAATTCTGGGAGAAGTACAAGGAGTATTCATGCACTTCATTTGACGTATTTGCAAGCTCATGAGGTATAACACTTGTAGAATGAAACCGAGGCTTATACCCTTCAGAACTTTCACCTTTGTGACCAAGGGTTCATTCCCATGACCTTAAAAAATTCCCATCCAATAATTAAGTGTGTATCCAATGAGGATTTTTAGAGGACCCATATGACTAAGGTCTGGGAACCTGGCACTAGTCTGAATGGTTCTAAGTTCTTGTTAGCTTCAGAACTCCAGGAGTTCGGAACTCTGGAATGTCACAACCTCACAAACCCAAAACCTCTGAATGTCAGAGTCGTGAAATTTTGTGATTCGTTGATGTGGTGAGTCCGTTAGGGACCCTTATTGACCATCCAATCCACCAGTGGAGGGTTTCTCATATGGTACTTCGGCAAAGTCCCACTTCAATAGAATAGATATGTTGTAGCACCAAAACCTTAAACATCAGAGTCATGAATTAACGAGATCCATCGATATAGAGGAGATTTGGGACCACTCATGACCATTTTATCTACTTCATGATCAATTTGTATTTGACCTACTCTGAGAGTAAGGAGAGGATTACACCATGAAACCCCTGAACAACGAAGTGGTAAAGCAATGGAGGCCATAGATCATGAGGTCTACATGGATGCATATTGACTGTTAGATCAGAGGGTTTGGATGGTTTTCAGTTTGAGGTGACATGGCATGCTAACATCACCCAGGGTGACGTGGACCCACATTTGACGTGCCACATTTCGTTTGGATTTTGTGCGTATTGCAAACCCTATGTGCCCATTAACACATGACATGTGTCACCCTTTGAAGGGGACATGTGTCATCACTACCTCATTCACATATCACACTTGGAATTCACTACTTGGTCCATTTGGTGGGAGGAGAATGAGATCGTGCAAGTTTCGATAAGATCTAAAGGCCGGAGAAAATCCTAGTCATTGGCGTCAGGAGCGTGTGGCAATGAATCAAGTGTGGTTCAGAGTTTGGTACTTTGGGATATTTGAGGAGTGTTGTGCATTGGGTAGAGAGTTATCGAAGGGCCCGAAGGCTGGAGTAGATATCGTCCACCCATTGTAGAGTGCACATGGAACTTTGATTAGAGTTCTCCATGTGTTCAGAGTTCGGAAATCCGGAAGGAAGGGTGGTTCGAGGAAAGGAAACATCTGAACGTTGAAGTCACGAAGTGTCATGAACCATCAATTTGAGAATTAATTGGGATCCCTCTCAACCGTTTGATCAACCAATAAGAAGGACTTATGTAAAACACTTTGGCGAAGTCCTACTCTAGATGAGTTTGGGTGTAGCATCGTAGAAAGGTCTGAAGGTCGTAGCCACGTGGTAGGCTCATGTGAGTTTGGGAGATAGGAACTTCGAGATACTTGGTTAATTATACCGTATACTCCCAAAAGTGTCAAACTTATCCTGTAAGCATATGCGTTAACATGGAGGGAGATCCTTCATCAGATTATTAGTGGATGGATTTTCACCATAGCTTTAGGAGTGCTAGCATCTCCAGGATATTGAAGAACTCGGGATGATACGTATGAGTTGAGTCCACGTAGATTCCACATGGCCCTTGACCAATAAGTGCCCGAAGGACTATGGAAAGGCATTTCTTTCAATCTTGAGCTCAATTTTGAGCGTGAAGATAGTGGTTGGAAATATTTGAATGAGAAGAACGTGATGGAGATCCCAAAAATAGGATGCGACATGGTTTATGGGAAACAAAATTCTATGCCCCATCCTTTAAAAGAGTATTTATGGATTGGGTGTGTTACAAATTGGTATCAAAGCATGGAAACAACACTTGGCCTGCTTGGGCTCATGCACAAGTCATATTAAAATAGTATTAGATAAATTTTAGGGGTGACACCATATATTTCCCATTCCTAAGAGGCTTAGTTGAACCTCTACTGAAGAAATGAATGAAGCCTTCTACTATTGATAGATATTTTGTAAATCTACATTGTATTTTGCTAATATTTCCAAGTAAATAAGTTGGCTTCGCTTGGAAATTGTGCGTACTATTGTACAGTCATAATATTAGGTTACCAAGGATAAGATGAGCATGTTGAGAATATTAACTGTCGAACGAAAATTATATGCATGAGATCCTTGAGTAGAAGAATGCAGATTAAAATTCAGCTAGAATTTTACCCAACGACATTGAATCATGCTAGTATGTGGACAAGGAATCCTATCATTCCTTTTTGGAAATGATATCCAATCCTATAGGAGTGGTATTATGTTGATGGGAACTAATATCAAGACTTGGATGTGGATGGATTGAAAGGATCCGTAGCAGTAATAATTAATTATTTAATAAAGGATTAAACCCAGTATATGTGTATGACCCCTCACGACCAGAGGATTGATGGAAATGGTAAAGTCAATTTACTTGACCTATAATGAATAACAATTGTTCCTGGAATAACCCAGTAATGAATTAGAAAGGAACCCTATAGATTAATAACAACCTTCATGAAGAAAGAAGTGAAGTGACAAGAGCCACTTCAAAAGCTCATGGTTGTGCTAGGGGAGTGTGTATCCCTATTAACTTAAGGATGTGACTATACAAGAGGAATGGTTCAGATGACCATTCTATGAAAAGAGAAATCATGTGCAACTCTCGATTTTCAAAGGGAACCAAGAAAATAAATGTTATTTCTGAGTACTGGAATTGTTGGGCAATGTTTTTCTAATCAAGTTGATAAATGAAGTTGTATAAATACATAGTTTGAGTGAGAAATCACAGCATCCTCCATTGCTTAGTGGATAGGAAATAATATTCTAGGATTTTTTTTGGAGGAGGAGAGTGACCTCCACCACTGATTGTTGCTGAACAAAATGAATAATTCTAGGTGTAATGGTTAAGATTGATTAGGATCTAAAGATACTCTGGAGTTTTGAACTAGAATACTTAGTAAGTAACATACTTCAAAATTTTATTTGGGATTTAGCAAAATAGTCCAAATGTTATTAGACATTATAATTTGTTATAAATAAGGTAAAATGGCTTATTAAATATTGATCTTGAACGTTGTAAAGGAAGTGTTGGGGAACTTCTAGATTCCCAATGGGTCAGATTGACATTTAGAGGTGGATGGTAGCCATATGGATATGGCTTGGTATACTCAGATAGCTATAAGAGGGAGTTTAGGAAGAGATTCCCTTGTAAATATCTGTTGACCAAGAGTGAATTGAGGCATGAAGAAGAGACTAGAAGTGGTTATCTTACTGCCTTGAGTGACACAATAACTACCCATCTGAATTCTGAATTATGGAATGTTTTTACAGTAGGAAGGAAAAAGGTGACCCTTGTTGGTTATTGGCATGTAGAAGGGGAAACATCAGTATGAATTATGACTGTGAGGCTAGTCATATGAGTGAATATAATCTATGACTAAATAACACTAATATTAAAACTAAAATATCAATGAAAAATGGGTGCAAGAGATGCACCAACATATATGTGTATACATTCTTAAAAGAATAATATGACTACAAGCCCTCAACTGAGAGGGAATCTCATTGTTGAGTGTCTCTATAAGGCTTGTCATAAGGATGTAAAAAATATACTTTGGAGGAGGATCTGGAAGTATGATATGTCTATGTGCATGTATGACATGGAAAGGGTGTAAGCAATGAGCTCACATGATGCATTTTCGGCTATGTTTGTATATGTTTGAGTGCATGGGTTTAATTCATTGTGAGGCTTCTTGACATGAAGACACATAATAATACCAATTAGATATGAATGATATTAAAGGTTCAAGTGATACACTTGTATGAATATATGCATACAAAAGGAACAATATGACTGCCTTGATGAGTGAAATGTAAGGCAAGAATTTCACTTGCCAAAGTTTAATGAATACAATGGATGCATGCTTGAATCCATTCTGAAGAGTCATGAAAGTTCTATTTTGATTGATATCTTGAGGGGAATGTGTTCCATTCCCTCAGGAAATACTAATATAAATAGATGGAAGAGTAAGGGAGCAAGGATGTTCTGTTGTTATGATAAGAGTCTTATGATTATGCATATGGTTAAGTACATCATGGATGTAAATAACAAAACCCGAATATGTGTGGATACATAATATGGATGCATGACAAATATGCATGTTTATATTCCTTATGGAATATTTGGTAAACAAATGAAGGTAACTCAAGGTTGAGGCCAACATAGATAGTGATGGATATGCAATAAGGAAGTTGCATGCTGGAGGAGTTTCTTGTGGAGGAACTATATGAGGACTATGTTAGGAGTACATAGTCATGACCTTAATGACTGTCGAGAATTAAGTAGTGAGCTACAAGATTATATATATATATATCTAAGAATCCTGGATTACATTTTGAAAAAATAATGTCTGGATAAAAGACTAATAAAGTAATGTTGACCATTTTGACTAACTAAAAATATAATGTGTAGGATGCACAGGTTCATGATCCATTATGAATAAAATGTTTTATATTAAAGCATGTTGATGTATCCAAAAAATTTAGTGTGAGGCCTAACCAAACATTCCCAAGGAAAAGAGAAAGAAGATCCCAACAGGAAGTAAATTGCAAAAGCAAAGAAAAGTAAAAAAGAGGAGCACTTTTCCCACCCTAAGAACTTTGAATTTATTACAAAGTTGTAGGTCTTAGATGAGAAATTGTAAATAACAAGTACAACTTGAAAAGGGAGAATGAATAAATGAGTATGTTGATTAATTTGGCTTGGTTGAAACCATGTAAGAAAAGGAAGTGAGGCCTTAGAAATAAATTAACCAGGTTGAAAGTCCCATGCTGTGTAGAAGGAGTTGGAAAAAGGGAAGAACCCTTAACTCTTTTCTTGTTGTGTATTATGTTTTTCTCTAGGATGGGAAATATGGTACATTGATGAAAGTAAATGTTTTGAAACCATAGTGAGGGTTGTATTAATGAAGAATCAGTTGAGAAATTTATGTATTGCATTCATGAAAACATTAAGGATAATGTGATGAAGTGCATAGAGATATGCTAGGACATACCTGAAAACTATTTTGTTGGTTTAAAAGCTATGATACTTGAAATTTTATTTTTACATGATGACTAACATAATTATGATGTATTTCATGTATAGAGATAAATTGGAACTTTTGAGAGAGACAGTTTCCAATGGTGGACATCCTCGAGAAGAGGATGACTATGAGAAAGTTGTTGTGGAAAGATTGTTGAAGGGACTTTAGAAGTCCCCAGGAAGCACCATTGATAAGGTAATATCAAAGAGGGTACTAAAAGCCATAACATGTTTACAAAGTGTTCATGCCTATGTGGAAAAAAGTATGAATGGATTGGGTAAGAATCCCTTATGAAATGTTTTATTGTCTTAATGTTATGAAAACAAATTTGAAAGGCAGTTGTATGCCATTGATACCCAAGTAGGCTATGAATAAGGAAGAAAACCCTAATCGAATTAGGTTAATCAAGAACCTGACAGAGGATATGAATGAGAGGCATTCATCGGAGGGAAAAATGATCTCATTCATCATATAAACTTAAAGATCCATTGGAGTTAACGGATCAAACACCAGTCGTTCGATTAGATTGACGGTTGGGAATCATTGAGGAGAGCGAAGGAGAAAATAATGGACATGCTAATTCACGATCCACAATAAACCAACATTGTTGATCTCTTTGGGGTGGATGATCAGAAGCCGTGATTAAAAGAGTCGGGAGAGTGATTTTCAGATTACGGAGATTGGAATCTCCAATAAAGAGTGAGCACATTGGGGTTTTGAAATCACTATGACCCGTCGATCGGTGAACAATCAGTGGGTGAACCTACAATAAACCCATGCGTTATTGTTGTGTAAACTCATACTATGATCGAGTTTTGTGGGTGATTTGCGAGTCCGATTTTGAATTTTGTCAGCATTTAAGAAGGATTTGGCAGGGATTAACTTCGGCCTTGCATCATTGTGACACTTGAAAGAATTCATGAATTGATATGTCTTCATTGACCAATCAAGGAATGATTGGAAACAAAAGTTCTCATAGACAACACATTGATTTAATGCATTGAGATGATGCATGTGGTAAAAGAATGGGGCATATACAGTGTTTCCCATTATGGAAGAAGTATCTTCCAGTACTCTACAGAGTTGTACGATTGGTAAGGAGAGAAATAAGGTGACCCTAAATGTTGGTACATTGATTATCGATAAGGAAATAAGAACTTGAAGGAATTCATGTGAAACTTTGAGTTTCATGAGTGATGATTTGAGGCTATGGTTGATTCGGAGAAGAAAATATGGTTCTGCTATAATAATAAATATGGATATAGAATCTGTTAGTGACATTTCTTGTATAGGGGTGTTTT
>SNQJ01S0083820.1:123371-133711 GCA_010110895.2 Picea sitchensis
CTCTTACTCCACAAAGTGTCTTCCTGTGAGGGCTTTCACCATAAGGGGACCACTTTGGAGTTCATCCATATTTACTTCTTATCAACCATGAAAAAACAATAATGAGTCATATTTACATCAACCAATATTAGGTCCATTACCCAAGCCTTTTTGCTATGGGGATTTCTTCAAGGGTTGACATCAATGACAACCAACCTTAATCAACACTTATGGGGTTGGATGTCTTACAATATACATGTGGAACTACCACGTACTATCCCATAACATGACATGTGGCCACTGTCACCTAGTAACACATGGAATGAATTTTCCCCATAAATCTCTTCCTGAAAATGTAAAAACCCCTTGACATGTGGCACACCCTCCCCTTAAAATGTGGACCAACGTGGCATACACATCATCTTTGCACACTAGAATCATTTAATTGGCCATTTCCACCTATACTATTTGCATTTGATGGGTGAGATCATCTTGGGTATTGCCTCTCGGTAGTTTTGTTTAGCTTATATATTAGTTAAGTATGAGATCCTGAAATATGTGGCCCAACACACGTGGATCAATGGACTCAAGGATGTTGTTTTGTTTCGTGTTCCAGTAGTGCAAGGATTGGAAATATCGGACGACAGAGATTTAATTCGTCAATCAACATATCGATGGTCGTAGTTGCAACAGATCTCACCCCTCGACAAGTTTTGTATGCTAAGAAGTATAAGACCTCCTGAGAGTTCGACATTGAGATATGTTAGGCTAACATGTCATTCCCATAAAAAATGTGACACATGGAATAAAACATATGTACACGTAATTGTAGTGCTTATGGTTCACCCAACAGGGCATTGACACTTGTTCACTTCCTATTTTTTGAATTATGTCATCCAATGTCATTTTATATCATTCATGCATCGATTATTGGCCAAGGCCTAATTTTTCAAACCTCCGATGGTCTAAGATACGATATGTAGTTAGCATCCTATGGCACATATCCCTATCTGGTTATGCCACCTAGAATGACATGTGGCACTTGTACCACTCACCACATGGCACTCATTTTCCACTTGGACCTTCGTCCAAAAATGGAAAGTTGACATGACATGTGGAACCACCTAGATGTGACACATGGCCCTCCCACTTCACAACATGTGGGCCATTCATCATGTGACATGTCACCCCAAGGCATCAAATATCGAGACTTTCCTTGTGTGTTGTGACTTTGAAAAACCTCCAATGCCCGAGATTTGCTTGAATTTTCTCCTTTGAGATCTATGGTGGAGATCGAACCACCTCAAGACATATAAGGATTACACATGTCACCATTAGGTGACCGTGGACATCAAGATTGCAACTCTTCATCGGTCTCCTACACCCTAGAACTCCCCATGGTTCGAGTTCCTGTGATCACATTATAATTAACTAAGTTGATTTTTGGGATTACGAGGTTATTAATTAAAATAATCCCAAGGATTATGACTCCTGACCTTTACAAAGTTGTATGGATTAGATCTATTGGTCTCCTAGATCCAGTGAATCATATTTCAAGGTGCTTTTACAAAGGTTTGAGCCTAATAGGGGACCAAAATCTACTCATCTACAACCAGATGTGAACAGGTGTCAACCCCATGACACCATGGCGGCCAAGATGGCACACTACGTCACTATGACGTCATACTCTATCTCTCTCCCTCATAATTTTATATCGAGGCATGGAACCAGGGGCTAGAACCATGGTCCCTAGACATTGAAGTGTCAGTATTTCCAAAGGAGTTTGGACTTAAAAATCGTCCAAAGTATGATGCTCCAATTCCCTGGGTCATGGAACCCCTCTTGATATTTACATGATGAATCAACAGTTGACACTCAATCGTCCACCGTTCCGACATTCAAAATATCACACTAGTTTAAAAAAGGGAAAAAAATGTGGCGGTTAATTATCCCATCTTTGGACACCTGGAATTTAATCTAGCTCAAAGATCGATGGCTACTGAGTCTTATTGACTCAACCAAGAATTAAGTAGTTTTGGTTTATAGTTGGGTCCTGGAAATTCTGTAATTGTGCACACATCATGCATAGACACATATTCATTTCCTTTGTATCATTATGAATCATTCCTACTTTCTAAGTACAAATACTTTTCATAGAACAATATCAAACCCATTAACTAGGCATACATAATTAAAACACAAATATCGGTATCAATAATTCTTTTCCATTCAATCACATAGAGTAAATAAATGATTTTTTTTTAGGGAGGAACTTAATCAACCAAACGACTATGGGTTTTTTCCTCTCCACCCAACCGTAGGCTCAAAAAAATTTAGTCTTAGCACTTTGTCCACCCTCGTTCAAAGTCATGATACCACCAGCAAGATCTCACTCAGGTTCTTAGAAAATTGTGAAGGACACTCTCCTTCACTCCACTCTTGTAGAGATTTTCTCATACCCACCTGGCTTAGTACATCTGCGAGGTTTATCATATGCTTTCCCAACATCAAGTTCAAAACCTTCATAGCCCAGTTCAAGTTTTCGGCATATCTAACCCAATATCCATAGCTCATCTTCTCTCTTCCCCTCTCCACTCGATCTCTCTCCATTTTTCTATCTACTTGTGTGTGCTCTTCTCTTGCACACCTCCACACAGGAAGTTTATGGACTCATCCTCCTCCTTTTGTCCTAAGGAATCTATGTGGTACATATTTTTTGTAGGAAATGATACCCAATTGTACCTATGGTTGACATTTTCAAATGTCCTAGCTAGATTTCCCATGTCTGTATTCATGGAGGTTCGTTGCTTGCTCAACCAATATCCCTTTATCATTAAATGATTTCCCTTGAAATTAGAGTTAAATGGAATATCTAAATATTACCAAAATAAAATATTATTAGCAAGGAGGATTGGTTCATCTTTAACATGAGGAACCCTTCTCTAAGTTTTCTTCACTCTTTCCCCTAGTGGTATCAAGGATAGTACTTCAAGTTTTCACCCTATTAGAATATTGTGCTCGTTTCACCATAGACAATGCTACACCATTGTCACCCAACCATAGGCACAAAGCCATGCTCGAGAACCTTAAAATTTTCTAGATAGAATGATTCCAAGAAGCCACACTAGAACCAACAGATAAACCAAGAGAGTGCACCTTCTCCAAGGTAGTGCACAAGTAAGAGTACCAAAAAGAATGAACAAGAGTGTGTTGCCCCACTTCAGCTTCTACTGCTCCTCATCCAGACTTGCACACTACTTCTGCTACTATTTCACTTTTAATATATGTGCACCAATTGAGTGACTTTGTTATTTTCTAAATGCACTAAAGAACCTTCTATTTATACTAATATGGCCAAGTGAACAAGTGTATCTTCAAGTAGGGTTGACTTGTCCTTTTCTATATATAATACTTCAATATTACTTATTCTACTGAGCTGAATTATTTTCCTTTTTACACATATGTTTAGGTTTTATCTTGCTTCCAAAATATTATATTCTAGTTAAAGGTTTATCCATGGAGGTTAATACCTCTCGCATCTACCAAAACATCAACACTCCCTCTTAGCTAGGGAGTTATTTAACCATGATGTTCCCTTATAGTATTCATAGCCTTTATCATTATGCCATTATCCTCTCATCATGGTTATGCATACCATGCTATTGGTAGCATGATTACATCACACATGGATACACCCATTTGGACCCGTCAATCACATCTAGGGTTCATAACCTACTAGAGAACACTAGAGCTACACCTCATAGTGTGTATCACCATCATCATCATGGGTTACACCCGCATGACATGCTAGCCCATGTCATGAGTATCATAATTAATATCATCATTATCCATCCATATCACATGGCATGGGAAAGACCTACATGGTCTTTCAGACCAGTAGCATCACCATAGCTACACAGGATATCTTATGACCACCCAAATCATATTACGAGCAACACCATCATAGCCATACAGGTTCTCAACTATGCCACTAGCATACCATACTATATCACTGCTGTAGAAAAAAATCGACATACCAGACCATCTCACTGGAGTAGCCTACAACTCAACATAAATCCTAAAAATCGGCACAAGGCCTACAACTCAGCATGAAGACTATAATGTCGCATGAATCCTACAACTTAGCACAATATATACAAATTGACATGAATCCTACAACTCAGAACAAGGCCTACAACTTGGCATGAATCCTACAACTCAGCACAAAGGCCTACAACTCAGCATGAAGCATACAAGATCCTTCTTTTTGAATTCTCCCATCAACTTCCTCTAACTTATATAATCCTTGAACCACACTTCCATCTACTGCATGCCCCTATGCATCCTGCAATGTGTCACAAAACCTTGCTTCTTCCTGATCAATGACTCCCTCTGAAGTTTGACTCATTTTGAATCCTTTCAAGCCTTGCTTTCTATGGTAACCTTCTTGGAATACATAGGATAACCTGCCCAAAACAAGGACAACAAGAGAAAAAATATTTCTAATATAATAACATTTTATATAAGAACATATAAATTTCATGGTAATTCATTATAACATTACCAAGGTGTCCTTCTTGAGAAAAAGAACAAGAAATATCTCGTAGAGGAGATGTTAGTTCATATTTCAATTGAGTACAATAAGCATTTATATTAATAGTACATGCTACTAAGTATCCATTTGTTCATAGCAACAATAAAATCTAAAGGATTTCAATACTTAATAAGCAATAAAAATATCAAACCTGGAGTCTAGCTATTGTTATGCTTGATTTGATTTTCTTTTGAGACAAGTATTCTTTCTAACCTGGAGAGTGTGTTGTTCCTCTAAATGTATTAGATCTGAGATCTTTTTGGCTCTACAATTTCTTCTTGGAAAAATATCCTTTCTCTTTCCAAAGATTTAGATCTGTAGTAGTTTATTTTTATTATTTCTCCTACTCCACGTTCATGTGCTTGGAAGCTCCAAAAATCAAACTCTTCATCCTTTGACGCCTTATCTTCAGTCTGTGGTTCCATAATGTTTCCCTTTGTTCTTTGCAAGGATGATGCCAATCCTTTTATTCCATGATCTACCAAGAGACCATGCCTTTGTTGTGCCACTTTTATTTCATGGAGGAAGCCGTGAATGTCTTTGAATTTGACGTTAACCAATATTTTGACTTTGACCACTCAAACCTTAACTTTGACCAATCAAACTTTGACCAATCAAACTTTGACTTTGACCAATCTAATGTTGACTTTGATCAATCAAACATTGAATTTGACCCAAAAATTCAGCTTTGACATTTTTTATGGCTGAGGGAACCAAGAGATTCATAGAGTTAGGGTGCACTAGGATATCGAAGAATTATTCCAAATTCTTGACTTAAAGTTCCCAAACAATCAGGTTAGGGTTTGTTGCTACTCCAAGATCATAAACCCTAGATACAACTACAATTGTGCTACAATGAGCTTGTAAAAGATTTTTGGATCTACCTTCTAGTGGTTAGACTGTTCCAAAGGTGGTGTAGGCCCATAACCTGTTAGAATATTGTGCTCATTTCACCATAGACAATTCTACACCATTGTCACCCAACCATAGGCACAAATCCACCCTAGCACACCTTAACCTTTTCTAGATAGAATGATTTCGGGAATCCACACCAGAACCAATGGATAAACCAAGAGAGAACACCTTATCCAAGGTAGCACACAAGTAAGAGTACCAAAAATACTGAACAAGAGTGTGTTGCACCACTGTAGTTGTTGTTTCTCCTCTTCCAGAATTGTGCACTACTTCTGTTGCTACTGCACTTCTAAGATATGTGCACCGACTAAGTGAGTGTTTGTTTTCCCAAATGAGCTAAAGCACTTTCTATTTATACTAATTCAGCTAGGTGAAAAAGTCTCTCTTCAAGCATGGTCGACCTATCCTTTTCTACATATAATACTTCAATATTACTTCTTCTGCTGAGTTGACTTGTTTTCTAGGGTTTTCACACATCTGTTTAGGTTTTCTCTTTATTTTGGAATATTCTATTATATTCAAAGTTTTATCCATGGAGGTTAATATCTCTCGCAACTACCAAAACATCAACACACCCCATAGTCAATTTTTGGCATTTACAATTAAACAATATTTACAATAATTACATGTCATTGCATGGAAATCACCAATCGTGATTAATTACATATACTTAGGGTTTAGAGAGGGTGTGTTACAACGTGAGTGACATGCTATTGATATATATAAAAACAGTGTCTAAGGTTGGGTGGAACATCCAACATCTATATCCAATTGGTGAAATTATTTGAAACGATAAGGATCTCTATATTTCTTTGTGATTTAATTCCACTGTGTATTTTATTTGTCCATGTTATATGTTTAAGACATGCTAGTTGTTATTATTTCTTGTGCATGGTTAGTTATTCTTTATTTATCAATAATGCATGTTTCTTAATATTGCATTTACATTAATCTTTTCATTCTTTTTTGTAATAAGGGTATCATATTTTTTTAAATCACCTCGGGAAGGCGACTATTTGAGGCACCCAATCAGTGGGGTGTGTCACTGAAGAGCATACCTTTTCACTCAAGGTTGTCCTTGTGTGTCCTATGCTAGTGTAGTCCCATATATATATCTCCAGCAACTTCAACCTGCTACATGCACACAAGAGATAAACAATACTGATCTATGATTTCTTCCTATCATTAGGAAAACATAATTTCAATTTCGATCTATCCCAATCTATTCAAGGTGAGATCAAATTTAAAATTTACCATTAAACATGAGAAATGTGAAAGGGGAAAATTGTATATCTATATCAATATGAAATGGAGAAGTACATCAATATTATTTTACCTTGAATGCATGATGATATCCTCCTTAGTATCCTTTCTCTTTCTCCTCATCAACTCTCAATCAAGAAAGGAAAACCTAAACTGAAGGTTGAATAGTATGGAGAAGGTCCTTTTAAAATATTGTAGCATAACTTTGTAAATGATTCTTACTTCTCTTACCCATGGATGGTATTCCTTTTATAGATTGGTGGAGGAGGCTAGGAGATGGATTTAGATATCTAGATCTTAGTGAAATCCAAGTCATTGAGATTTCCCATGATCCTACCACGAGATCCCCAACTCATCTAGCATTGATATCCTCATGAATCAAGAATTATAGAAGGCTCTGGAGGCAGTCACGACCCAACAATACTGCAACTAGTGACCCGATGCATATGAAATTCTATGTAGCTCATGACCAATCGCACATTGTCAAAAAATTTAGGTGAAACCATCCTCATAACCGATTGAAATCTAGAGCAAAAGAGTGTGTCTTAGCATGCCATCATCAATCACCCTCCCATGAGACTCTAGGGTGGAAAATAAGGTTGTAACACTAATGTTTGAGGAAAAAATATAATGTGTGACATCCATTCCTCATATGTCTTCTTTGTCAAGTTTTGTGTAGTGGTATTATCTCTCAATTTATTGTCATGAAAATTAGAACATGTTTATGAACCTATCTCATGTTGGTTGATGGTGGATGCCACCGTTCCCTCGTTATGATATATCCCTTCCTATCGATACCATCTCATTTTTCTTGGAAGTGGATTTAGAGACCCTTATAGTACCTTGGGGATTGTAGTCATTAGTGTTAGATCCATCAAAATCAATTTGGGTATGCATCAATGACCCCTAATTTCATGATTATACAAGTGTCTGAAACTAGAACATTAATTCATATTCATTATATTATAATAAATACCTTTTTTCCCATTAATATCATCAATGGGTTACCTCAAATCTGTGAATGGTATACACCAATGGTCGGTGATCATATGGTTTCTCCCATGTTCAAATTCAAATCGTTTATTCTTATGGAATAATTCATAGTTATGATGTGTTTGGATTGAATTAATTCACCTATGGTGTCATCCCTCTTTGGTGCTACTACATAAGTTGGTTATATAGTACACTACCACATGGGTACCTTGGAGGATGGGATTGCATGTTTTACAGTTTGTGTATTTCTCTAGTTGTACAATAAGACATAGATCCACTTTGTATCTACTCATGACTATGGTTTTGTTTTGACATGGATCCACTATGTTCTCCTTCACAGCCATGGTTTTTTATATCATATATTTCATGGATCCATAGTGTACTTGACTTGGTGTCCATATTATTTTTCCACATAAGTATGAGTATTCCTACCTCAAGGAATAAAATCATAAGATAATTTGGTATTTTATTGCACATACCTTCGATATCCTTAGTCTATTGGGATCCTCCTTGACTCGCTTGTTAGAGTAATCTCCACTTTATAGTATATTTTATCCATGAGCTCCCCTTATATAGAGATAATTTTGAGGATGGAAAATTTTATCAGAATGTAGAAACCTTGGTGAATCTTACTATTCCTTAATATGAAAACTATAAAATGTTTGGTGATATTTTTTTGAAAATATTCAAATTTATAAGGATTTTATATATTTTCTATAAAATTTGGGTTATTTTTAAGGTAAAATAATTTTATTCTATAGAATTCGGGAAAATCACTTTTAGAAAAAATGGATATTGGTGAATATTTTCTTTTGGAAAAATATTGGAAAATTATCCCATTGACGATATATAGCTCCTAAACGTTTCCTTGCCCTTCTAACATCAAGCATTAGGGGGAATATGTTATACTTATATTTTCTCATCCTTGATTAAATAAAATATGTTAGGACACTTGAATACCTTTTGTCAAGACTAAAATAATATATCCATATATTTTTTAGTCCTTTAAAATATTCTCATTATTTTCCTTAGTAAAATTCATGACTGTATCACTAGTCTCCAATTATAAAACTGTGAGCACAGTTGGAATGCCCTGGAAAGTTGCAATTTTCACATAATGCATAGGCCCTAAGTGGAGATCATGCATTCCTTATACTTGTGTCACATTAATTTTAGTCCTATTCTACTATATCAACTCCCTACTCATGCAAATAGGGGGTACCATGTTAAGGAAAGCATACATCAAGAGAACTAACCATTACATTGGAGAAATTTCAAACCTTCAACTAATTGTCTTATTCCCTAGTTTTGTATTTTATTGAGTAGATCCAAATCTTGGCTCTCCATGAAGCGACCCTCCTCGTTACGACAACAACTCAGATAACAGGTGAATTTTTTTTATTTTTATTTTTGTTAAGGTGTGTTCACTCGTGTAGAATAGAAACAGACACCCTGGACTCTACGACACCACCCGATGACTAACCAGATGCCCCCACGATGATCACAATGAGAAGACATGAGGCACACAAAAAGTAACTACAACATTTAACGACACACAGGGTTATGCACAGTACGAACACCGAAAGGAGGAATCCATAGCGGTAGATTTACTATTTCTGCACAGGAAAGCAGGGCGTTTATTCTTAGTTCTTTGCTCCAGGGAGACAGAAGGTTAGATAGGCTCCTGGCCGACTACTCAGGCAGAAACTAGTAATCCCCTCAGATGTGTCGCAAGAGTGGAAACCCTGCCTTTAAAGGGCCCGAGACTCTTGATACGACACTGGATTCCTTACACAAAAATAGTCACACACACTGACATGTACACTAAGTCTACATGGAGGGGTCTACATCCCACCCGAAAAACAGTCCCAATACACGAAAGGTATATCAACCAAGTACAACCTTATCTACAAGGAACAACACCCTCATTACCGACTCAGAAAATCTATTGTACTTAAATCAAGGTTATTACACCGTAAATTTTATTAATAACTATAAAAGTTACAATAACACTGCCATGAAATATGGAACACCTCACATTTACATCACATATCCGGGCCATGATTTACAATTACAATCCCTCTTATATGCTACAACCATAATATTTACAATGACCTTACAAGATAGAAACATTCAATAAACATGAGGAGCTCACAATTCGATGTCATTTATGGTCATAAGTTTCTTTAATAATGCAATCATAACAACGCCATTCCTTCTTGTAAGTTATCTACACAACTACACTCCATACTATGTTGCAAAACAACACCCTTACATGTTCAGAAACAATGTGAACCATAGCGTCACCTTTACACATCCCTTAACAATATAAATTACAGTCACCAACATTTGATTACCGTGTCAATTTACATTATTCGCAACAGTAAAATGGTAGCAACAATTCCACTAAATGACAATACCCTTACCCTATGGTCAATATATAAACATAACCTCATATTTATAATTAATATCATAATAAAAATAACAATGTAACAACATGGTTAAAAATTGTCAATGTATAAAAATGACCATATTTATAAAGGTCGCATTTAAAGGTATCAAATTTAAAAAGACAAT
Source organism: Picea sitchensis (assembly GCA_010110895.2). Classification (NCBI taxonomy): domain Eukaryota; kingdom Viridiplantae; phylum Streptophyta; class Pinopsida; order Pinales; family Pinaceae; genus Picea; species Picea sitchensis. Next base: position 133,693 of record SNQJ01S0083820.1, read on the forward strand.
ATATAAAACAACGATATAT
>SNQJ01S0083821.1:34827-46622 GCA_010110895.2 Picea sitchensis
TGGGCCCTAGTCATTTAATTTGTGAGATGCAAATTAAAAGGTGACTTTATGACTTTAGTGAGGGTGAGTGAAGAGACACCAAATCTCAGCCACTCATCTAATCCAATCTCAACCGTTGGATTAAGAGACCCCTCACCTACCTTATGAGTCAATTTGGGTAGGAGGGCGCACCCTAGCTAAGGTTGTTGTTCATTTCATCTTTTGGAGAGCAAGAGAGAGCAAGAGAGAGGTCGAGCTTGAGAAGAGGCAAAATTTGCAGAGATGGGCACACATCCCAAGGCAACAAGCTAGCACGAGTTTCAAGGCAGAGTACAACATTGAATGCGGTCCGTAAGGTACAAATTTCTAGAGGTCGTATAACCATTTATTATGCACAGAAATCGAGGGAGATAGCAGCAACATTTATGAGAAGTTTGGCACGCATCCCAAGGCTGCCATATAGTCATTTATTGGCACATAAATCGAGGCACTTGTCATTAATTTCTGGGTGAAATTTAGTACTGTCCGTATAGATTTTTGGCACGATTTTCGAGGGCCGTATAACATAGTTTTCGAGAAGAAAGGGCATGGTTTTCGAGGTGCTATTCTTGCTGCATATTCCGTACAGTCTTAGCAGAAATTTGGCATAGAAACCGAGACGGTCCATACAACATTTATTGCTGGGACAGCCGTACAGTTGTACAGATTTCTCGCACAGAAATCGAGGAGCTTTCCCAGGACTGTTCAGAAGGATTTTTGCAGAAGAAAGTCTGAGATAAGTTTTTGTAATTTCTGAAGATGAATATGCTGTAAAAGAAATTTCTCTGAAGCTCATAAATAATAAGAAGTCCTCTCTTACTGGTTTTCCCCTTGTGGGTTTTTCCAGGGTCGATGTTAGACTGAAAATATTTGTGTCTATAATTTTCTGAGTTTTATATGCTGCTGATATTTTATTTCTGAGTTATAAACGAAGTTCAGAATCCTTGTGTTTTAGTTCCGAAATTATTTTTCTGTTGAGTTTTTATATGCTGATATAAAACTGGGTTTGGGCATTAAACATTGGCTGAAAAATCAGTGAGACTGAAACTGGGTTGGGGTCTGAAAATTTTACAAAGAGCCCATGAGACCCCATAAGGGGGCAGAGGCAAGACAAAGATGGATCAGGGGATTTGCACCGGAGAAGAGGAGGACGTTCCACTAGAGGCACTTTGGCAGAGCTTGACCTAGGGGGATTGACCCTCTTTCAGTGGAACGTTGGCCTTGCAAGGCCTAGGACGTCACCCATGATGATCATGACGTCATCCAGCCTTATGGACGTCTTGGGAGGCAAACTTGGCAGAGTTGGCACATGTGGCAGGATGGAGAAGCCCAAGGAGGGCTAACGTTTTGCTCCAGGATGCCCCATTTTCCCTAGAAGGGGCTAACGTCTCCCTGAGAGGGGCTTGACGTCTCCCTGGGAAATCCTAGCCTTATTATCCAAAAGTTGTGTCTTTTCACAAATCTGAGCCTACTTCTTAATTTGCTCATTAAAATTAAAAGTAAATTCAATTTTTTACAGAATGACCCTCAAAGGGTGACATCATGCCCTTCTAGGTGACGTTGGGTATCCAATGTGGAATGTTGAGGTTGCTTAGTGGAACGTTGGGCCTCCAAAGGCCAGTAACCAAGCCACATGTGCCAAAACGTTGTGCCATAACCTCCTTCCATATGATCAAACCCTAGCCTTCTTTATGGTGATGTCATAGGTTAGGTAAGTGACGCCCAAGCCTCCAAAGGCTAGCGTCCAGGTGGGAGCCCTCCATATAGGCCTGCTAGAGTGCCTCCAAAGGCAACGACCTCCTGTGCAATAGTGATCACCAACTTGCCCCAAACGAGGGGTCTCTGCATCCATCCTTGGGCTCCAAAGCCCCCATGAAGGTCCGAACAAGTCTTCTCCTCATGAATACCTGTCCATCGGGCAAGGTCCTGCAAAGACAAATAGGTATGCCCTCCAAGGGTCCATAGGTCACAAGAATCATGCCAAGTAAGCCACATCTAATAATTAAACCACCCAAACATGTGCATTAAACCCCACCTTTCAAACTAAACAAATGCTCAAAGATGTTATACAATTTGTCAAATTTAGGTGTGGGAGGGGTGTCAAGGCATCCTATTGGGCCAGTCAGTGCTCAAGTCAAGGGTGTTTTCCAAGAGAAGCCCATCTCAGTCATATATGAGTGTGGGGTGGAGTGGGTAAGACCTCTGGGCATGGGGTTCATGATATACAAGGGTTCGTATTGTCTCATTTATGGGTGCCTTTGTAGAGGGTATGCTGTGCCTTCGTTTTCAATGCATCCTTTTTCCAAGCCCATTTATTTGCCATTAATTAATTAAAGTACAAAACAATTGGGTACTACAATTGGGTAACATAAGACTTGAAAGGAGTACCACAATGTCACTTGAAGCAATAGGTACACAGAGTGCCATATGCATGGAAAGAAAGGGACACCACATGCATGTACACACCTCAACAAGTGGGACATCTATATAATGTGAAATCTCTTTTGCAGGTCTTCAATTCTTAAGAGAAACATTTCATCGTTTTCAAGACCTCTTTGGGAGAGCATCTAGAAGGTTATAACTTTGGCTTTTATCTTTTGCCAACTACATTCCCTCCGGGCCTTCAGCCCCTTCTTCCCATGAAAATGAGGTACAATCCCTTCTTGGGTTAGTACACCCTAAAATCCCAAAAGATGAGGAAATGAAATGGAAAGAGCATGAAAGGTGATAAGTATGATCAAGAATGGATGATGACTCTTCAAGGAACCCCCCAGTAACACCCTATCCCCAAGGGTGACCAACTTACTAGGACGAAATGACACCCACCAAGGTTAAATAAGGAAAAAAGCATAATTTCCAAGCAAACGTTCCGTAATCAAGAAAGAATTCTTTGCAACATGTTCAAATGCTTCAATTATTAGGGTGACACTTACCACGATACCGGACCTATTACCTCATGAAGCAAGACCTGCTATCCTCTGGGGCCAGGTCGGTGTGATGAATGCTGCTCTGCTAGTGATGTATGATGGTGCATCAATGAATGGGAGGGGCCTTGCGAGGCTATGCTAGTCAATCTGGCTCTCGACACTCCATGTCTGCTACCTGTGGGCCTCGAGACATGATCTCCATTGTTACCCCTAGTGTATGGGGGTAACATGCACATCACAAAAGTAAGTTGCACTACAGTAGTGGGTAGTTGTTTGTTAGTACTAAAGTGTGAAATCCATATGCTACATAAGAATGATAAAGAGAAAATTAAATTTGAGGACTGGTTGTATCTGATTCTAAGTTGCACCAACTTGACCTATCAAAATCATCAAAAGTGATTTGGGATGAATTGAATAGATTGTTTGGGTCAAAGCCAAATTCTCATTGAAACTACAACTCTTTAGGTTTAAAATGGCTAGTGGAGTTTCGAGTAACTACGTCAAGTCTAAAATCCTTGATAAAATAATTGGTAGAAGTAGGTGCAATGTTCAAAGAAGAAGATGGAAAAGTTTTACCCTAAATAGTTTGCCTCCAAATTATAGCAATGTGGCATTTACACTTGGTTAGTTGCCTTCACAATAATTGGAAAATATGATTGCTTGCCGCAGTGGCCGAAAAAGATTGGTGAAATGTCTTTTTCAATAAAGATAACAACACTAAGAATGGTAGCAATGGTGAAAGCAATACTACCAAGAAATGAAAAAAATGCCACTATTGTGGAAAGTTAGGCCATTGTTCTTGGGGATGCGTAGTTTGTTGTGCCAATGTACTCAAGGGTAAAGTAAGAAAGGAGACTTGTAATATGGCTAAGGATTTAGGTGATGTAGAGTCAACTAACGAAGAATATGATGGATTTGATGATGACTTCATGTTTTAATTGGCAACATAGTAGTGCTACTTCCAAACAAAGGATACGTAGGAAGGATGCCTAGTTGATTGATGAGCTAGGGGAGTCTAGTCAAATTATATCTACAAAGAAGGAGGGTTATGTCAAACTGATAGTGAATGATATGGAAATCTGCCTTCAAAAAAAGGGTTATGCTATGGTAATGATAGTGTTATGTCTATGGGAATGATATGGAAAGCTACCCTTCAAAAAGAGAAAAGTCCCATAATTGGATTGATGTTGCATTGCTTAACACTGAATGAGAATGCTATATTAATTTTATTATCATACTTTAGTTGTTGAGCCTAGTTGTTTTCAAAAGTATTCTTATGGATTTTGTTGTGTTCAAGGGATACAAAAAATAGTATTTTGTGTTAAGGGGGGGTGTTAGAATAAGTAACACTCAATACTATATATTAGGAGTCGTACTATAATAAAGTGATAAGTAAGTGATTAGCTAAAGAAACGTTCTAATCTACAAATAAAAGGAAATAATTATATTGTATTAGTGACTCCATTAATAAATGTTATATTTTCCATTAAAGCAAATTTGGTTAAAAAGGGCCTCCTAAGGAAATTATAAAATAATAAGCCATGTGAAGATTTTCTGAGGTCCTAACAGGCTGCCAACTAGGTCTGATTTGACCTCAAGTTGGCTCTAAGTTTCTGCTGTCACAACTGTCTTTTCTGCTGTTTTATAACAACAAACTATTCAGGAACTTTATTGCTGTTCTGTTACGGTTACATAGCCTTTTAAGGTGCTCTAGCATGTAGTTTTAGTGACAAATAGGTTAGCACATGCATACCATAAATATGTAACACACCTCTTAGATCTTTACAACTGAAATCATGTTGTTCTAAACTCTAGCATACATGAAAATGAACAAAGGTATTTTTGGTCAACATGATCCTGGATAAAACCCCCTCGGGGAAAATCAGTTTGGAATATAAGTCTATATATGTGAGATACAACAAGTACATGGAATAAAAGAACCTGATACAGTGGCAACCCCTCTCAAGCTGCTATACAAGTCCCAGAAGGCAAATGCACCCAAGCATGGTGCGCCCTTCTCCCTTGTTGCTCAATCTCACTGAAAGCTTGCTACCTTGCTACTTGAAGCTCTGATGAAGAAACCCCTCCACACAAATCTGACCTTGTGTGTTGCCTCTCCAACAAAACCCTCCTCAAAGCAATCTGACCAGTGCAAGTCCTCCCTCCTAGATGTGCGCCCTCCTCCAAGCAAGCATCCACACAATAAAACAATGGAAGCCAAAGTCTCCTAGAGCCCTTCATGGAAGGAGGCGCCCTTGAAATCCTCATCCTCTGCATCCATCCTCATCTCCATAGCTCAACTCTTCCTCTCCAAGTGAACAAAGATGTGAATAAGCCTCCTTTTGCCCTATGCGCCCTTCTTATAGAATTCATAAGGAAACCTAAAGATGGATGGATGAGATCATCCCATCCCATCTCTAATCAAAGGTTGAGATAATTCAAAAGGAATCTCAACTCAAAACCCACTTTGGGTTTAGTTTCCTTAGTTCTCTTTATGTCCCTCAATTCACCCACAGAGTGAATTAATAGTCACTTTTCATTTAAGTGACAAATTTCTTTTCACTTAAGTGACAAATTTCACCCTTTTGACTTAGGAAAATATCAAAGTGAAATTAGACATAAAGTGTAAGGCACAATGGGTCAAATATTTCCCTCTTGTTGTTAGAGACCCACAACCACAAGGGTACCACTTCCCTCGGTACACCAGAACTCAACACTCCCTCTTACCGAGGAAAATGTTTCTCACCAAGCCCATCTTGTCTCTGAAGTAGACATGTTTGCCCCTTGGCAGGCCCTTGGTGAGAATATCTGCAATCTGCTCGCCAGTCGCTATATACTGTAACTGTACTGCCCCCCTTTGAACCCAATCTCTGATGAAGTGGTATCTGATCTTTGTATGCTTCGACCGGTCATGGAAAATTGGATTCTCAGAGAGTTTGATACAACTCTGATTATCGCAATGAAAGACGGTCGGAGGCAACTCCTGACCAAATAATCCTACCAACATCTTGCGAAGCCAAAGGGCCTCGCAATTGGCGTGACTGGTCGCCATATACTCTGCCTCGGCGGAACTCAAAGCAACTGACTTTTGTTTCCGTCTGTTCCAGGAAACAAGTCCTGACCCCAACCAAAAACAACACCCTGAGGTGCTCTTCCTGTCAGTAGCACATCCTGCCCAATCTGAGTCTGTGTAGCCAACCAAACTGACTCAATCACCTATGATATAGTCCAGGCCATAATCAACTGACCCTGCAATGTACCTCAACACATGTTTTTCCCAAATCCAGTGAACACTCCTCGGCTCTACCATATGCTGGTTGAGAGTGTTCACGACAAAACAAATATTTGGTTGAGTGTTGACCAGATACATCAATGAACCAATCAACTGTCTATAAACTGTAGCATCCACCAACTGGGAATTTGAAGCGCTAAGCTTCTTCCAGTTGGTGACCATGGGAGTAGACATAGGCCTGCAATCCTCCATTTGAAACTCGCTCAAAATATCTGCAGCATATTTCCCTTGTCCAAGGAAAATGTGACCCTCCTCTTGCCATGCCTCCATAGCCAAAAAATAGTGCATCAAACCGATGTCACTCATTTCAAACTTTGATGCAAGTCCCAACTTGCACTCAACTTTGAGATCCTCTGCACCTGTGATGAACAAGTCATCCACATACAAAATGAGAATGAGCGTGTCCTCACCTCTAATGATGTAATAGAGGTTAGGATCAACATCGCTCTTCTCAAACCCATTTGAAGCAAGTATGTATCAATGCATGAATACTAGCTTTGGGAGCTTGCTTCAGACCATATAGTTCCTTTCTCAAAAGGCACACGTGAGACTCCCTCTCACTCATCTCAAACCCCTGTGGTTGCTCAATGTACACCTCCTCCTCTATAAAGCCATTGAGAAATGCGGTCTTTACATCCATTTGATGTATCCTCCAACTCATCTCTATCACCATGGAAATAATACTCCTGATCGAGGTGTATCTCGCAACTGGTGCGAATGTCTCATCATAATCGACTCCCTCTACCTGAGAGAATCCTCGCGCCACAAATCGAGCCTTGTGTTTCTCTATGCTGCCATCTGCAGCATACTTGGTTTTGTAAAACCACCTGGAAGTCACAACTGACTTCCCCACTAGCCTTAGAACCACCTCCCAAACATCATTGTGCATAATGGAGTCATACTCCTTCAGCATAGCCTCTCGCCAAAACTGCTGGTTAACTGCTTGTGCAAATGTATGTGGCTTTGTATTTGAGAAACTCGTCACCATCGCCAAATAGGACCCAAGCCTCTTTGGTGCTCTGCTCTCTCTGAACTGTCTCTTGGGCTCTCCCACGCTCTCCTTGGCTTCCTTTAGGGTCTCCTGAAACCATCTTGTTTTCCTCTTCCCTGAAGTAGTCAAAGGAGAAGTAAGATCTCCCTGCCCAAGTGTATCTGCCTCAGGCCTAGACTGAACACTCTGAGATCCTGAAGCCTCTGCACCCTCTACATGAACTCCTTGTGACTGTGAAACTGAAGTTGTGCAAGGTGACCCTGTCACCCCTGAAACTGGTGTACCAGAAACCTGAGGCTGTGCTGCCTCTGAGACATCAGTTTGTGCCTCTGCATCATCCTCAACACTGACTCTCGACTCGAGAGATCTCTGAAAAGACCTACCCTCCTCAAATCTAACATCTCTGCTCACCACCACTCTTCGGAGTGATGGAATGTAAATCCGGTAGGCTTTGGAGATCTCTGAGTATCCAACTAGAATCCCCTACTGGGCTGTGGGGTCTAGCTTTGTCCTCTTCTCTGAGGGGACATGAGAATAAGTTAAGCAACCAAAAATCCTGATGTGCTCGACATCGGGCCTCCTACCAGTGAAGGCCTCCTCAGGAGTCATCTTCCCCAAAATCCTATGGGGACTCCTGTTCTGCAGGTAAACTGCAGCAACACTCATCTCTTCCCATAGGTATAGAGGCAAAATCTGATCATGCAACATAGATCTCACTGCACCTGTAATCGCCATGTTCTTCCTCTCGACAATCTCGTTCTGCTGGGGGTTGTAAGGCATGGTCATCTGTCTTCTGATCCCTGCACAGGAACAAAAGTCTATAAACTCATTGGAGGAATACTCACCTCCGTTATCTGACCACAAGACCTTGATCCTTCCTGTCTGGTTCTCCACAAGAGCTTTGAACTCTTGGAACCTCTTGAAGACCTGACTCTTGGTCTTCAGGAAATAGATGCAGGTCTTCCTGGAGTGGTCATCAATGAATGTGAGATAGTACTCACAACCACCCAAGGACGCCCGAGACATAGGCCCACACACATCTGTGTGTACTAAATCCAGTACCCCAGCTGACCTATTGTCACTGCTGGGAAAAGACGCCTTGGTAAACTTACCAAGCGCACACCCTCTGTACACATCCCAATGCTCTTAACTGAACTGTGGCACACCTATCACAACCTCTCTCAGTCCTCCAAGAGCCCCATGATGAAGGTGAGCCATCCTCCGATGCCATAACTCACATAACTGACTGCTACTGTCGCCACTTGCTGCCAAAGCATGAAGTGGCTGAAAAAGCAATCTGAATAGTTTCCCATCCCTCATTCCAATCACCTTCCCTGAGGTGAGAGAGGACCCCTTAGGGTGTATGAGGACCTTTGTCCCTCTGAAGGACACCTCAAGACCCCTATCCTGGAGGGTGGAAACTGATATTAGATTCTTCTTCAACCCAGGGACGTAGAGAACATCCTTGAACGAAATAGGTGGCAAGCCATCTCTCTGAAAGTTAACTATGCCAATCCCAACAACTCTAACTAAGGTGTCATCGCCAAGAGCAATTTGCATCCCGACCTCTGTATCTCTGAGATCAGTAAAATGCTCCCTCACACCAGTCATGTGGCTCGAAGCCTCGCTATCTATGTACCAGATATTGGGTGTTGTCTCAACTGAAGTGCAACAAATGAGAAAGGCACACTCCCTCTCAAAATGTGTCTGAAACTCTGCCTCATCTACTGTAGCTGCCGTACCACCCTGCTTCTTCTTCATGTTAGGACACTGTCCAACATAGTGCCCCATCCTCTCACAAGCAAAGCACTTCACTTTGCTCATATCTCTCTTTTGTCCACTACTGCTCTCTCCCTGTGGGTTGGCCCCAAACTTGGGACTTGGTCGTGCACCCTTGCCGACCTTCTTCTTGCCCTTTGTCCAAAGAACAAGATCATCATCACCCTGAGGTGTCCGCTGTTGTCCAGAAGTCTTTGAGGTGAGTCTCATCTCCTCCTGTACGAAATCATCCGAAAGTCTCTCCCAAGTAGGCATAAGCTTCCGGGCAACAATGCCTCGAACAAATGGACCCCATGGTTTGGTAAAGCTGTTTAAAGCTGTCCTCACCATAAAGTCTGGGTCCACTATCTCTCCGATGACTGCAAGCTCATCTCTGATATGAGTGAATCTGCCAAGGTAAGAAGTAACCGACTCAGTCTTAAGCATCTGAATGCTTCTGAGTCTCTCAAACAAAACCATCTTCCGGTTTTGGTTAGAGCTCTGGTAAAACTTGCACAAGGATGCCCGCAACTCAAATGCAAAGTCTTTACCAGTCAAGTGGGGTATGATGTGTCCCCTCACTGAATCACATATAGTTCTCTTTGCCTTGTTGTTCCTCTTCCTGAACTCTGCCACCAACATGGGAGCAGTGGCAGGAGGAGTGACAACAGGAGCCTGAACTATATCCCATAGTTCTAGGTCCTCTAGGACAAAGATAAGCCTGGTCTTCCAAGGGGACCAGTTGTTAGCTCCGGCTAGCCTATCCTCTGCTCGCATCTGTGATACTGACATGACTGCCCACTGTACTCACTCTGATGCTACAACTGCAAAAGAACATTGCCTCACTCCTGTCAACACAGGTGTGAAAAGAGGCAGTAGAACTACAACCTCACTCTTAGCAATATAGGTGTGAAAAGAGGTTGTGAAAAATCAGCTTCACTCCTAACAAGTAGGTGTGAAAAGAGGCTGAGTAAAATGTCCACAAACAGTCCTACAACTGTCCACAAAATTTCTGCCAACAAGCTGCTACAAATCACTGTCAAGTAGCTGTCCAAAACTCTGCCCACAAGCTGCCAAGAACTGTCTCGAAATGCTGTCCAAAAATCAGCGAGATTTAGCCACCAGTGACCAAGGGCTCTGATACCATGAAGATTTTCCGAGGTCCTAACAGGTTGCCAACTAGGTCTGATTTGACCTCAAGTTGGCTCTAAGTTTCTGCTGTCACAACTGTCTTTGCTGCTGTTTTATAATGACAAACTGTTCAGGAACTTTATTGCTGTTCTGTTATGGTTACATAGCCTTTTAAGGTGCTCTAGCATGTAGTTTTAGTGACCAATAAGTTAGCACATGCATACCATAAATATGTAACACACCTCTTAGATCTTTACAACTGAAATCATGCTTTTCTAAACTCAAGCATACATGAAAATGAACATAGGTATTTTTGGTCAACATGACCCTAGATAAAACCCCCCCGGGGAAAACCAGTTTGGAATATAAGTCTATATATGTGATGTAAAATATGTGAGATACAACAAGTACATGGAACAAAAGAACCTGATACAGTGGCAACCCCTCTCAAGCTGCTATACAAGTTCCAGAAGGTAGATGCGCCCAAGCACGGTGTGCCCTTCTCCCTTTTTGCTCAATCTCACGGAAACCTTGCTCCCTTGCTGCTTGAAGCTTTGATGAAGAAACCCCTCCATGCAAATCTGACCTTGTGTGTTGCCTCTCCAACAAAACCCTCTGCAAAGCAATCTGACAAGTGCAAGTCCTCCCTGCTAGGTGTGTGCCCTCCTCCTATAGTGCACCCTCCTCCAAGCAAGCATCCACACAATAAAACAATGGAAGCCAAAGCCTCCTAGAGCCCTCCATGGAAGGAGGCGCCCTTGAAACCCTTATCCTCTGCTTCCATCCTCATCTCCATAGCTCAACTCTTCCTCTCCAAGTGAACAAAGATGTGAATAAGCCTCCTTTTGCACTATGCGCCCTTCTTATAGAATTCATAAGGAAACCTATAGATGGATGGATGAGATCATCCCATCCCATCTCTAATCAAAGGTTGAGATCATCCAAAAGGAATCTCAACTCAAAACCCACTTTGGGCTTAGTTTCCTTAGTTCTCTTTATGTCCCTCAATTCACCCACAAAGTGAATTAATAGTNTGAGATCATCCCATCCCATCTCTAATCAAAGGTTGAGATCATCCAAAAGGAATCTCAACTCAAAACCCACTTTGGGCTTAGTTTCCTTAGTTCTCTTTATGTCCCTCAATTCACCCACAAAGTGAATTAATAGTCACTTTTCATTTAAGTGACAAATTTCACCCTTTTGACTTGGGAAAATGTCAAAGTGAAATTAGACATAAAGTGTAAGGCACAATTGGTCAAATATTTCGCTCTTGTGGTTAGAGACCCACAACCCCAAGGGGACCACTTCCCTCGGTACTAGGGTTGTCGAACCGTCTCCCCCCCTATGGTCCAGACTCCGAACCGTGCTTTGAGCGGGAGCGTCCCCGAACCTCTCTCCCGACCTCCCGAACCGCGCTCCCGCCTCCTTAACCGCGCTCCCTGCCAACTGTCGAACCGTCACGCTCCCCCGCGCTCCCGAACTTGCAGACAACGCTCCGGAGACGCTCCAAACTGCGCTCCCCGAGCGCTCCCGAACCCACGCTGATGCTCCCCAAAAAATGGCCACGAAAAGTTTTTTTTTCGTTTTGTTTTTTTTTATTTATTTTTCTTTTTTTTGCTGTGGGTGGGCCATAGGGCATTTTAAGGGTTAGAGAGGGGAGATAAAGCACAATCTCTCC
>SNQJ01S0083822.1:0-13216 GCA_010110895.2 Picea sitchensis
AAAAATATCAATATAATTTATATGAAAATATCTATGATATTTAGATCAATATATTTTTGAATTAAAATATCAACATAATTTATATTAAAATATCTATGATATTTTATTATGGTTGATTAGGCCATGTTTGGTTATGTTTGACAATCGTTTAGTAGGGTCGACTTTGGTTGGCCACAATTGATTATGTATGACTATGTTTGTTTATCATTGCTTTCATTTTATCATGGTCAACTATGGTTGAGTTTGGTCGATGTTGGCACACGGGCATACCCAGGGTTCAACGCTTCAACAACACACCAATAAAACCCTAACTACCGGCCCTTTCGGCAACACCTGCGAAGCAGGCGAAGTGTCACCCGAGGTAGAAGCAAGGGGGGTTGCAGGACGCAGGTGTCTGTAACCAAGTTGGGACACAGATCTATGATAATAACACTTCGCAGGGTACTCTATTAACACTTAGAAGATGATATGTATTAGTTCATTAGCTTTAATAACATCGCAGAACATGCCCTAATATAGATCGACACAGTAACAAAAAAGATTAATCACTTCAACCACTTAACACATATCATTAGGTTAGATCTAACACACATTCATCACTAACACAAGTAAGCACTAAGCATCAACATATCTATTTATCCTACGTAATAAGTAGAGCACATAGGAGATTCATGACATAACCAATAAAGCACAAAGCAAACCAAAGACACAAGATATACGTGGTTCACCCTAGTGTGGGGCTATGTCCACCAACTGCTCCGTCTTTTTTATTATTCTTCAATATCTTACATTCAGTTTCTCCCGTGCCCACTAAGCCACAGAGACAAACTTCGCATAGGACAAGAGATCTGTGCACTGAGCACCAGATCCTCCTTCTAAAAATAGGTTTAGGCATAGAGCCGACTTCGCTATCAAGCACAGAGCCTTACATACACATTATGTTGCACAAAGCACCCAAAACTGCTTGCACTTAGCTACCAAGACTTCGCTTCAACAAGCCCCCAAAAAGCCTCTCTAAGACACCTCTATCATACATTCTTACTTATTTGTACTTTTACAATCTCTTAAAAAAAGGCCTAGTCATGGGTAAATCCCATGGGATGATATCCCACAACCCATTATAAAAAGCCTAGGGACCCCTTATTGGGTCCACATATCCCACAAAAATCCGTGAGATATGCGATCTCAGCTCCGCCTGGGTGCTCCTTTCTCGACCGATGTGTCGAAGTCCAAAAAGTGGTCAAACCTAACCAAGGTTTCCTCAAAACTTGGTCGAGGGCCAATAGGCCCCCAACACTCACCTGTGACTCATCTCGAGTCACTCAGGTCTGGGCAATGTTGCTTTGAAGGCCTTGAGCTTCACTCGAGCTGCCTCGACTTGCTGCTTCACTTGAGCCTCCTGCTCAACGAACTCCTGGATCATTTGCTCTGTAACAGGCCCTTCCAGGCGTTGTTCCACTGTTGCAATCACTTGGTCCAATTGCGATCCTCGTCCCTAAATTTCTTCAAACACCTTGCAGGCTTCGTCCTGCACAGGTTGCAACTTCTGCGTGACTTCCATTACTCTGCTCTTGATGCCAGTAATCTGTTGCTTCACTGTGCACTGTTCCTGAGATCTCTCCATTCTTTCAATGACGGTGAGTAGCTTCATCTGTGCCTGCACGGAGAGTGCATGTTGTTGCACCTCCTATAACTGCGCTTCCAGTTTCCTTAGCTCTGGATCTTCTACGAGGTGTTCGTAAGTCTACACGCTTCTATTGGTTAGCTGTTTGCACTCTGAGGCGAGGGACCTTATCCTTATTACTGCGTTCTTAGCGGCTTCCTCCCTCTGATCGCACACTTCTTGTGGGGTACTCAGTATTGCTTGGATCTCCAACTCTGTTATCCTCACTTGAATTTGTTGGATGGTCTGAGCGAGCTTCACCACTTGAACCTCAACTGACAATGTTCCTCCTGTGCTAAGTCTAGCACAGAGCGACATGATTTATTGACTGCTTCTTTGACCTTATTTCATTCTATGAGAAACTGCTCCTTTTCTCTCGGTAGCTGGGCTTTTTCCTCCTGGATCATCGCCTGAAACTCTTCTTTCTCATTTTCATAGGTAGTTACACAATACCGCGCTACTCGTAATTGCTCTAAGAATTTCTCTTTCTCTTGTTTCAAGGCTTCTGTAGCCTTCTCCTTCTCTTCTTGGACTTTCTGAAGTCAAGCCTCTATCGCATCTGTAAGTCTTCTCAATTGGGCTGGCTCATCCCCCAATTCTGCAATCTATGACGAGGAGGGAGCAGTAGGTACTGTGCGGACCAAATGAATGGCTTGTTTTACTTTGTTCAATTCCTTTTTTATCATGCCATATAGTTCATCCTACTTCACTCCATATCTCTGTAAGATGTCCTCGGAAGAATCGTCCATGGCTCTATGGACCAAACTGATGTCGTCCTCCATGAGCGTGGCCTCTAACTGGGGCTTACTAGCGCGGGTCTTATTTCTTGTTGAAGGTTTCTGTAGAGAAACCTTCCTCTTCTATAGTGTTACTTTTTCAGTAGGGGGATTTTTCGGCAGTGTAGCTTCGCCTTCTCCTTGCTCATCCCCTCCTCCTTGTCCATCTGCTTCATTTCCTCCTCCTCCCAGTGAGCCAGATCCATTTTCTTCAAAGGCATTTTCCTCTTCATCGGTCTCTATATTTTGGACTTCTTCCTTTTTCTTTTTCTTCTTTGTCCCACTGGACTGTCCGACATGCTCGACTCAGGTGACCATGGGGCTTCCTATGGTGTCAGTGTCAAAGAGTTCTGCATCAAGAACGGGTAAGAGGAACTCCTTCGACCATTCCTTAGTGATCTGCTCCATGTCTTCATCCATTAGTTTGTAGTAAGACTGTAACTCTTCCTTGTTCTCATCTCTACGTGCAATGATATAGATAAAATGTGGATCTGCATGGAACCTTGCTATTGGTCTGTACTGGTGCAGGGTGTGTGGTGTCATGCACAGGAATGACTCGATGGAAACCTTCAGTTGTTGATAATAGGCATGAAACACAACATTTGACTGCCACTGTTTTGTCATGTCGTTGGTGTACCACAAGGTGGAAAACCTCCCGGCCAACGATTCTGATGGTTCAATCTCCGAAAAGGTGGTGCCTTCAAGCATTTTCCAAGCGACAAATGCGACCAGCATGATCAACCAACTGAAGTGGAATTCATATCCCAAATATTGAGCTTCGCGACAGTCTTTCTCCAGTTCGTTGACGAGGTAACTCACCCAATTCATCTGCATGCCCTCCACACATTTTCCTGCAAGGTCCACCATGAACCCGGTGACCTGTGTGGGGTAGTTTTTCCTTACGAGCTTTCCCTCTATGAGTTGGCAAGTGAGGCACACTGCGCCATCTTGTATAGAGGCTACCCTGTAGCCTCGCTTTCCTTTTTCAACTTCGTTGTATGCTTCCTTGATGCATTATGCTAGAGAGCGGTCTGAGGCCTTCCCTGGATAAAACTGTTGAGGGTCAAGTCCCTGCATGCTTAACCCTGTAATATGGTGGATCAACGACGGATCCATAGTAATCCTCCAGTCGAGCCACAGGTATCCGCCATGATAACAGAACAAGAGGAGTTTAACACGAGCATTAATCTCCTGGTGATGACCAAAATGGGGAATCTTCATCATGTTCAACACAGTGGACTACGCCAGTCCCTTAATCCATGGCCGAGAGATGAGGCGAGGCTTCTTCCCAGTGGACTTCGTCAAGTATCGGTGGGGTGCTATCATAGCATAGTTCTTTCTGTCACCTAGGTTGAATTCGTTATTCTTCAACAACGATATCTGTCTTAGCTAGCTTCCTACTACACGTATTCCTTTCAGAATGTATGCAGTGAACAGAGTGTACTCATAGTCTCATGGAATGTTGTCATAGTTAAATGTGCCAACCAAAGGTGGAATGTATTCTGGTAGGATCGATGAGATCTGCTTCACATTAGCCAGATCACCACGATGCTTACTTCGCTGCTCAGTCGCGGGGTTAACACAGCCAGAGCGTCGTCCCGTCAAAGGGGAAGCCTGTAGTCCCTTGGTCGATGATGCCTGGACACCTTCAGATAACGACATGTTACCCATTAGCTTCTTGACGACCTCCTCGACATACTTCTCTAGTTTAGTAGGTTCGCCCGACATTCTCAATTTTAACAGACAAGTCGGGGTAAGAAAAATGAAAAATGGGGTAGACAAACGGACAACGATTTCTAGTTTATGATAACATAGCTCGACACAAAATAAATTCTCTGTTTGATCAGTTAATCATGGGTGGAAAAAAGTGGTCCCGACGTGACGCCGAACAAGTTAAATAAGAGGGGCCTTGTAACGGATTTGTCCAATGGGAAGGAATGCTTCCATCAATGTGAATTCGTCCATTATGGCGCGGTCTCAACGTCCCAAAAGCGGTCCATCTGCCCATAAATTTGTTTTCTAGCCATTCTGGAGCATCGTTCTAACGGTCGGGGAACCTCTAATGGCCATATAGCTTCGCTAGGGAGAAGTCCCATTCTGCGCGGTCCTGCTATTCCAGCGAGGTTCAAATCTTGCGAACCTGCCTCCTGCGAGGTGCCAATTTGTGAAGTCTTCCATCTGGTTTCTGTAGCTTCCTGTAGCTTTTCCATCTTAGCTTTCTTTTTACTGAGATTCCTTGCCTTCTTTCCTGTGATCTGAGTCTCTCTAACTATTTCTGGATTCCTCTTTCCATTCTTATTCTTATCTTCTCCTAGTGTAGTGACTTCGCACTGTTGATGTGCTTCCAAAGGGTTCAAAGTTAATATCCCCTCTCTTATTAATTCTTGGGTGGGTATACTTCTTTCTTGCATGGATAGGTCCTTCAAATATTCTTGCATTCTTTCAACCTTGACAGTTAATTCTCTTGCCTTCTGTTGCTTCGACTTATCCTCTCATTCTTCTATTAGTCAATCTATTTTTCTCGCTATGAAATCCCTTAGTTCTTGATTTTTCTGTTATATAGCTTCTTCCTCTGTTTTTCTTCTGATCTGATCCTTCTCAATCCAAGTCCTACCTAGCATAAGTGGGAAAAGGGCGTTGTTTTCAACAAACTTAATGACTTCAAATTCCTCTTCAATCGATGTTCCATGGATAATAATAGGTACATTAGTAATTCTTCCACATAAAGTTATCATCTTACACTTAAACAAGCCTATCCTTCCCAATGAAGATATCACAATTGGCTTTCCTAGGATTTCCCAAGTGTCTTCTGTCATAATATTCACTTGTGTTTCTTCATCCAAGACACAGTCTATGTCAAAGTCTTCTATTCTTGCACTTATGCATTGGTTTACTTTCATGATTTCTGGTAAATTGACATCTTTGTGCTCATTCATTGTTTCTTTCAACTGTGATAATATATTCTGAGCTTTCTCTGATTATTTCTCTTTATAATTCCCTAACATGCTCTTAGTCTCTTGATTTCCTTCATAGCTTTTTTGTCTTGTTTTTGTTCTTTCAACTTTAGCAATCATCCTTGGACAATCCTCAACCTCATGACCAACAATCTTACAACAAAGATAGATAGGACTTGTACCAGGGAATTCCTTAGCAAGATGTCCTGACCTTCTGTAGTTATAACACAATGTCAATCCTCTTTTTCTCTTGTATGTTCCCCAACTTCTTTTATACTGCGTACTAGGATCACAGTGTTGGACCTGCAATCTGCAAAAAAAAAATTAGGTTCTTGCATCCACTTATTAGTCCAAAAATTATTTCTATGCATAGGAATAACATATCTTTCTTCATTTCTATTAGATTTACTTAGATCAACTCTTTCTTCCAACTATGCCCTAGCTTTCAAACTAGGACATAATCTATTAAACATACTTAAATTCATGCTTTCGAAATAAATTTTTTCACTTATCTTACTCTTATCAAAGCACAAAGCTTTACCTCTTTTCAGATCTAACCTCTTTTATTTGGATCTTTCTTAGCACAGAGCTTCGCAAGTCAAGTAGAATATTGCGCATTTCAGCAACATATCTATGCACAAAGCTTCTCTTTTCTTTACTTCAGTTCCCATCAATCATAGTTTCATGTCCCGACAACAAAACCAATTGTTGGCACAGGGGCATACCCAGGGTTCAACGCTTCAAAAACGCACCAAAAAAACCCTAACTACTGACCCTTTCGGCAACACCTGCGAAGCAGGTGAGGTCTCACCCAGGTAGAAGCAGGGGGGGTTACAGGACGTAGGTGTATGTAACCAAGCTGGGACACAGATCTTTGATAATAACACTTCGCAAGGTACTCTATTAACACTTAGAAGATGATATGTGTTAGTTCATTAACTTTAATAACATCGCAAAACATACCCTAATATAGATAGGCACAGTAACAACAAAGATTAATCACTTCAACCACTTAACACATATCATTAGGTTAGATCTAACATGCATTCATCACTAAAAACAGTAATCACTAAGCATCAATAGATCTATCTATCCTACATAATAAGCAAAGCACAGAGCAGATTCATGACATAACCAATAAAGCACAAAGAAAACGAAAGACATAAGATATACGCGGTTCACCCCAGTGTGGGGCTACATCCACCAACTGCTTCGTCTTATTTATTATTCTTCAATCTCTTACATTTAGTTTCTCCTGTTCATTAAGCCACATAGCCAAGCTTCACATAGGACAGGAGATCTGCACACTGAGCACCAGATCCTCCTTCCAAAACTAGGTTTAGGCACAGATTCGACTTCACTATCGAGCATAGAGCCTTACATACACATTCTGTTGCACAAAACACCCAAAACTTCTTGCACTTAGCTACCAAGACTTCGCTTCAACAAGACCCCAAAAAGCCTCTCTAAGACACCTCTATCATACATTCTTACTTATTTATACTTTTACAATCTCTTACAAAAATGCCTAATCATGGGTAAATCCCATGGGCCGACATCCCACAACCCATTACAAAACCCCTAGGGACCCCTTACTGGGTCCACATAGCCTGCAAAATCGGTGAGATCTATGATCTCATCTCCACCTAGGCGCTCCTTTCTTGACCAATGTGTCGAAGTCCAAAAAGTGGTCAAACTTGACCAAGGTTTCCTCAAAACTTGATCAAGGGCCAACAATTGACCATGGTTGACTTTGGTTGATTATATTGAACTATTATTGGCCATGATTAACCATGTTCAATTTTGGTTGAGTTTGCTTGAATATGTCTATGTTTGACCATGGTTAACTATGTCTAACCATGGATGATTATGGATGACCATGGTTGACTGTAATTGACATTTGGTTGACCATGACTATGTTTGACCACACTTGACTGTGGTTTCAGACATAATTGATATTATTGAAGATGGTTGAGTTTATTTCAAAATGCTTGACAATATTTGACTATGACTCACCATGATTGAACATGGGTGACCATTTTTAGCCAATGTTGATTTTGGTTGACCTCAATTGACCATGGTTGACAATGGTTGATTATGTTTGACTTTGGTTGACTATAGTCAACCATGTTTGACTATGGTTTACTTTAGTTTACTATGGTTTGGCTTTGTTTGTCCATGGTTTACCATGTTTAGCTATGGTTGATTATGGTTGAATATGGTTGACCATGGTGGACCAAGGATAGCTATGTCTGACCATGGTTAACTATGGTTGACCATTTTTAGTTATAGTTGACCATGGTTAACTTTAGTTGATCATGTTTGACTATGGTAAACTTTGGTGGAATTTATTTGACCAAGGTTGACTATGGTGGAATATGATTAACCATATTTGACTATGGTTGACTTTGTTTAAATTTTCTTGACTTAGATTGACAATAGTTTGATTTGGTTGACAAGGTTTGATTGTGATTAACTATTATTGACTATGGTTGACCATGTTGACTATGGTTAACCATGTTGATTATGGTGGACTATGGTTGACCATGTTTTACTATGCTTGTTGTTAATTGACCATGGTTAACTATGGTTAACTTTGGTTTCATGATGGTTAACCATGGTTGTCTATGATTAAACATGGTCGAACATAATTGACTTTGGTTGGCATTAATTGACCTTAGTTGGCCATGGTTAACTATGGTTGACTTTGGTTGGTCATGGTTTACTATGGTTGACTTTAGTTTACTATAGTTGACCATGGCTGACCATGTTTGACTATGGCTGACCATGTCTAACTTTGGTTGATTGAGATTGACTTCGGTTGACCATGGTTGACTATGGTTAACCATGGTCGACCATGTTGACTATCTTGTTGGTTGTGGAGCATGATTATCTTCCTGATTCATAGGTCTTATTTCAACCATGTTTGGATCTCAGTTCCCAACTTGAGAGTGTGGGGTGGCTTTCACCCCTACTATTATCGCCAAGAGATCCACAGGATGTGGCAACATATATTGGAGCCCCCCCTAGTATGGGTTTGTGGACAACACCCCTGAAAAGATTTTTTTTGAAAAATGCCTTGTAAAATATTGTAATTTCGTAGTCAATCTGGATCATTCATTATTGGGTTGTAGATATAAAAATACAAGTTATGTTGGTTCTTTTTTTCCCTAGAAGGAAACCCTCTTTTATGGGGGCATTTTAATACAGTCAATGATAGGTTTATCGTCAGTGGTTTACGGGCCCATGGTATTTGGTAACCCATGTTATTATATATAATGAAGCCTATTTAAAGGTTGTGTGAGTGTGAGAGAGTATTGTGTGTTTGAGAGAGGGGAATGTGAGAGAGTGAAGAGGATGCTGCAAAGGATGTGTTATAGGTGTTATCCCTTCATTTTTTTTGGATGGAATAAAGGAAGAACTAGCTACTTCTCTATGGACGTAGCCCATATCGAGTGAACCACGTATATTGGTGTCTCTCTTGTATTGTGTTCTTCTATGTTTTATTTCTGCATTCATCCTGATTTTTTTTATTTTTATTGCTCCACAATCCTATTCCTAACAACCAGTATCAGAGTCGAAGGTCTATTTGGTTGATAAAATCGTAGGGAAGGAGGGTTCATGGTTCGAGTGGGAGCAATGGAGGAAGAAGGCAAGTTTAAGGTCAAGAAGTTTAATGGCCAAAACTACCAGCTATGGAAGATTAAAATGGAGGATTATCTATATCAAAGCAATATTTTCTTAACATTGGGCGGAATAGAAAAGAAGCCTATGAATATGAAGGATGAAGAATGGGAGGTTCTTGATAGAAAAGCACTAGGAACAATACAGTTGTGCCTAGCAACGTCGGTGACTTTCTACATTTCAAAAGAAAATACAATGGAAGATCTCATGAAGACATTGGCTAAACTATATGAAAAACCCTCAACCTCCAACAAGGTATTTCTTATGAAGCATTTATTTAATATGAGGATGTCAAAAGGTGGGTCTATTTTTGATCATTTAAATGAGTTGTACATAATCAACAATCAGTTAATTTATGCAAGAGTAAACTTTGATGATGAGGTTAGGGATCTTTTTAATTTTTGTTCGTTATCAGAAAGATGGAATGAATTTGTCATGGCTGTGAGTAATTATGTCTCTAGTTCAAACACTTTAAATTTTGATGATGTTGTTGGTGTTATCCTTAGCAAGGAAATGTGACAGAAAATCACAGGTGCGACATTAGGTAATTATTTGATTGTGGAGAATAGGGGAAGACAAAGGGAGAGAGGAAAGAGCCCAAATAATCATGGGAAGTATAAAAAGGGTAGAACCAAATTTAGAGGGAAGTTGGAGTGTTAGCATTGTAGGAAGAAAGGACATCTAAAGAAAGATTGTTGGTCTCGAAAAGGAAAACAAGGAGATGGACAACATGAGAATAATCAGGAAGCAAATGTAGCAAGTGATGTGTTGGAAGATTCTTTAATCCTTTCATTAGATAATATTATTGATTCTTGGGTGGTAGACTCAAGGGTTTCATTTCATGCCACACCCCATAGGAAATATTTCTAAGACTATGTTCAATGCGATTTTGGACAAGTTTATTTGGGTGATGATAAACCATGTAAAATTGTTGGCAAGGGTAAGATACAAATAAAATTACATAATGGAAACCAATGGTCATTGAAAGAGTTGAAGCATATTCTTGATTTGAGAATAAGTCTAATTTTAGTAGGGTAGTTGGAAAGTTAAGGCTATACAATTACATTTACATGAAATTCATGGAAGGTCACTAAAGGATCATTGATAATAGAAAAAGGAAGAAGATAGGTGAATTGTATTTATGTACCGATAATATTGACTCTTCTATTTCTTTAGTTTCTACAAGAGTGTATACAACATTGTTGCATCATAAGCTTGGGCACATGAGTGAGAAGGGGATGTAGATTCTCCACTTAAGGAATTTGTTGCTAGAATTAATGTAGATTGATTTGGATTTATGTGAACACTATGTTTATGGAAAACAGAAGAGAGTCATATTTCTCAGAGTTGGAAAGAAAAAGAAGAGTAAAATGTTAGAGCTTGTGCATACATATGTATGGGGACTACCTTATGTATCATCTCTTTGTGTATTTTATTTTATGTTAACTTCATTGATGATGGGGCTAGGAAAACTTGGGTTTATTGCATTTGAAATTTGTTTTGATGCCTTTTATACTTTTAAGAAATGGAAAGCTTTGGTTGAGAATGAGACATGAAATAAGTTGAATTGTCTCAGATCAAACAATGGACGTGAATACTGCAAGATTTTTTTTTATAGTTTTTGTTCATACCATGGGATTTATAAAGAGAAAACGGTTCCAAGAAGACCACAAGAAAATGGTATGTCAAAAATGATGAAAAAATCATTCATGGAGTGTACAAGGAGCATGGGATTGCATGTGGAATTTCCCTTACAATTTTGAGTAGAGGCTATGGATATTTTTATTTACTTAATAAATAGAGGACCTTCAAGTTCCTTGGATGGTGGCATTCTAGAGGAGGTATGGATAGGTAAAAAGGTAAACTACACATTTCTAAGGACCTTCAATTGTGAAGCATTTGTCCATATTGATAAAAAAAATAGAATAAAGCTTGATGCATAATCCAAGAAGTGTACTTTTATTGGATATGGAGTTAATGATTTTGGCTATCGTTTATGGAATTATTTAAATCACAATATCATTAGGAGTAGAGATGTGGTATTTAATGAGAAGGTCGTGTACAAAGATTAGTTGCAGGGAAAGAAACAAAAAAAAGAAAACACAAAATACACAATGCTTGATGAAATCATACAAAATTAAATTCCAAAGGTGTCTGAAAATCAAAATGTTCAACAAAAACAATAGTAACAGGTACCTCAAACTCTTGCAAGTGTAGTTAGAACATCTACTAGGTTAAATAAACCCCCTGAACGATACTCTCCTTCACTGCATAATTTATTTTTTATTGATTATGGTGATCCGGAAATATATGAAGAAGTGATGTAGGTAGAAACCAGAAGAAATAGGAGCAAGGCGTGAAAGAGGAGATGGACTCCTTGGTACATAAACAGTCTTGGGAATCAATTTGGTTTCCTATAGGTAAAAGAGAATTGCAGGATAAATGGGTTTACAGGTTGCATGAAGAAGATGGAGGGAAACAAGGGCACAAGAACATAATTATTGTAAAGGGGTTTTTGATCCAGGTGGATATTGGTAGCCACCCACCTTTTCCAACTGGCTCAAAACAAGTTTCTGACAATTTTGGCAATTTACTATTTTTAGCAGTTTTTAACTTCCAGGGCCATTTTGAGGGCCTAAATGAAGGTTTTCTGGGATTGATATTCTCAGTGATATTTGAAGGCTCTAATTGAGCCCCCAAAATTAATCTACTCGACAATATCTTTCAACGAGCTCTCATGCGCCCCAAACAGAGGTCATATGCCAAAGTTACACCCTTGAGAAGTTGATACACCAAACTACCCAAAATGGGGTCCACAAAACTGTTGGTTTTTCATCTTTCAGGGTTAGGGTTTTGGATTTTATTTATGATTAAAAGGTCTTTGGAGCCTCATTTTAAAATCATCTTCTTGCAAATGCGAGTAGCAGACACATCTATTCTCAGAGATAAGCTACCACCATTCTAGTGAGTCTTTCACTCTATATTTTTATAGTCTTTGTACGTTTTCGCTCATTAATAGAAAATTGTGTATTACTGTATATTTGTGTTTATGGTTGCATATCTGATACATTTTTGTTATATTATTGGATATTGAATATATCTCTGTACATTTCTTTATTATATCTCCACTCTCATTTCGTGCTGAAAATAATCTAGATCAATGGTATGAGAGCAAGCTGTCCTTGATCGTTTTTCAGTGCATGTCACCAACGAGGTCCATGTATAGAAAGTTGGGTCTCAATATTGTCTCTCTTCAGGACAATCACTCTCTCACGCAAATAAACCCTCCATGGTATAATAAAATAAGAACGACAAAGCAGACGATTCTATTAATCTGTTGCTCGAGCAAGCTCTCACGCGAGAGAGGGACGAAATGATGGAGAATTTTTTCCACTTCCTTCAACACCTTCTGATAAAAATAGGCACATCTTCATCAAGCGACCACTTTGGAGGCACCTCACCTTTCAAGGTACAAGTTAATTTTGATATTCCCATATTTGAGGGACAGATAGATGCAGATGCCCTAGAAAAATGATTAAATCTGCTAGAAGGTTATTTCTCTGTTCATAATTTGTCTGACACAGAAAATATCACCTTCTCACTCCTTAAGGATATCCCCCATGTCAAACAATGGTGGGAAACTTACTGGGAGAAAAGTTCCACAGAGAAGTCTAGAATATATGGGGCCAAGCCCACTTGAGATTTTTTTTTGGATGCGGTAAAGGAACAATATTACCATGTTGGCAACTATGAGGACCAGCACATGAGATGGACTACACTGTGGCAAGAGAGGGGCCAAGCAGTTCCAGATTTCACTAATACCTTCCATACCTTGCACACCAATCTAGGTATTAAATACTTCAAATGAAATTTGGTTCTAGAATATCGTGGGGCTCTACACAGATACATCCAAACTGAAATGGATTTTTTGGACATCTCATCACTCGGTGCTTCTTATCGATATGTTGTTAAAATCGAATATAAATTTAATCACCAAAACAAACAAGAGTTTGGGTCTACAAATCCGCAACAACCAAAGTATGATAAAGACGACCCTAAAAAATAGTCTCTCAAAAACCAGTCCAAGCCACTGGAAAATAAGGGTCACATAAAGATGAAGAAGGACACCGAAAAATGGT
>SNQJ01S0083822.1:13233-34766 GCA_010110895.2 Picea sitchensis
TTCAACCACAAGAACCCATAGATCCTAAAGAGGGGGAGCACATTTTTCATTCACGAATGTGGGTGAAGAGGACCCTGCTGCATTTTATTGTTTATAGCGAAATCCAGAAGAACCTCATCTCAGCACAGGTCGTCAAACAGTTGGGATTGTTGACAACACCACACCCGCAACCATACAACATTGGGTGGCTTCACCAGGGACAAGATCTTTGTGTCAGCCAACAATGTTGATTTTCATATGACATCCAACCCTTCAAGGATGAGGTATTATGTGATGTTTCCCTGATGGATGTCTATGATGTTCTCTTGGGCCAATCGTATATGTGGAAGCGCCATGCTATCTATGATTCTCGACCATGTAGTGTCATTGTTACTTTGGGGGGTAATATATACAAGATACGAGAGGTAGTTCCAACTACTGTCCCACCTAAACAATGCCACAAGGTAGTATCTCATACTACAAAATTCAACTTCTTCACAATCTGTTCAAAAGGTGAATAGAGGGATATTGCAACCACTATAGCCTCGACCCAAGTACCTTCTATCCAATAGAAGCAGGTCAAAAAGAATGTAACAAAGTGAAAATATTCCTTCTGCACCCAGACATCTCATGTAGCCCAATTGGTTGAACAGATTCAACCCCGCCACCAACAGGTTCATGACAGCCTTTGACAGCGCAACGCCTCCAGAAAGGCAAGCAACACACCAAGATTCAATCACTTTCCCCTCTCCCCCGGGAAATCAACGCAATGGAGACCATTTCTTCCTAAGGAGGGAGGATTTATCCAGGTGGATATCGGTGACCACCCACCTTTTCCAACTCGCTCAAAACCATTTTCCGGCAATTTTGGCAATTTACTATTTTTAGCAGTTTTTAACTTCCGGGGCCATTTTGAGGGAATAAATGAAGGATTTTTGGAATTTAGATTCTAAATAATAGTATAATTCTATAATTGATCCCCCAAAATGAATCTCCTCGACAATACCTTTCCAGCAAGCTATTGTGCACCCCAAACGAAGATCGTATGCCAAAGTTATGCCCCCGAGAAGTTGATACACCAAACTACCCAAAATGGGGTCCACAAAACTGTTGGATTTTCATCTTCCAGGGTTAGGGTTTTGTATTTTCTTTATTATAAAAAGGACTTTGAAGCCTCATCGTAAAATAATCTTCTGGATAAAGCGAGTAGTAGACACATCTCTTCTCAGAGATAAGCTGCCACCATTCTAGCGAGTCTTTCACTCTGTATTTTTACAGTCTTTGTACATTTTCGCTCATTAATAGAAAATTGTGTATTAATGTATCTTTGTATTTATGGTTGCATATCTGATACATTTATATTATATTATTGGATATCTGAGATATCTCTGTACATTTTTTTATTATATCTTCGCTCTCATTTTGTGCTGAAAATAATCCAGATCAGTTTGCAAAGAAGAAAGGTATATATTTTGATGAAACATTTTCTCATGTTGTTAAATGACTTCAATTAGAACTATTTTAAGTTTAATGGTAGAATAATATTTGCATTTTGAATAGTTAGAGGTAAAGACAATTTTTCTCCATGTGTATTTGGAGGAAGATATTTATATGTAGAAGCCACATGGATATGAGTTCAAAGGGAAGGAGAATTTAGTATGCAGGTTGAAGAAGAGATTGTATGACCTAAAGCAAGCTCCAAGGCAGTGGTATTTGAAATTCGATAGGTTTATGAAATAATACAGTTATAGTAGATGCCATTCTTACCACTATGTTTATTTTAAGAGACTAGATAATGGAAGCTATATTATCTTGTTATTGTATGTAAATGACATGTTTTTCATAGGGTCTAACATGCATGATATAATTGTGCTCAAAAGAAAACTAGATAATTCATTTGCGATGAAGGATTTGGGTGCTACAAAAAAAATCTCTAGTATGAGAATAACAAGAGATGGGAAAAATCACAAATTAACATAGTCTCAGGGTGAGTACATAGAGAAGGTGTTGGAAAGATTTATAATGAAATATGCAAAACCATTTAGTACACATTTGGCTAGTCATTCAAACTAACTAAGGAGATGTGTCTGAAGACACATGAGAAAATAGACTATGTGTCCAAGGTTCCATACTCATCAATGGTTGGCAGCTTGATGTATGAGATGGCATGTACAAGGTTGGATATTGCACATCTAATGGGAGTTGTGAGTAGGTATATGAACAATCCAAGTAAAGAGAATTGGAAGGAATTAAAGTGGATTCTCAAGTATTTGACAGGTACTACTACTTAGGTATTATGTTTTTGAGGTTCAAACATTGTTCTACAGAGATATGTTGATTCAAACATGAAAGGTGATATAGATGATAGGAGCAGAACCACATGGTATGCTTTTACTGAAGGTGGAACAACAATAAGATGGATTTCAAAACTACAAAAGGTTATTGCACTTTCAACAATGAAAGCAAAGTCATTTCTATAGAGGCTAGTAAAGAGATGATTTGGTTATATAGGTTTATGGAGGAATTGGGAAAGAGGCAGGAGAATAGAAAGATGCACAGTGATAGTCAAAGTTCCATTCATATTACAAAGAAATCATCCTTCCATTATAGGACTAAACATATATAGCTTAGTTACCATTTTATACAATTAGTTTTGGAAGATGGACAATTGAAGATGGAAAAGATACACTCTATCCAAAATACTACAAACATGTTAACAAAGGTAGTAACTAGGGATAAATTGAGTTCTTTCTCATTTTCAATTAGCCTTCAAGAATGATGGTGAATATGAGAAACTTGTTAGGTCCAAAGTTAGAGCATAGTCCAACAAGTGTAGTAGCAGTGGAGTTGATATGACGAGTCTACAAGTTAGAGATTGTTAGTTAGGGAGCTTGATTATCTTCCTTAATTCAGAGGTCTTGTTTCAACCCAATTTGGATCCTAGTTCCTCAAGGGGGTTGTGGGGGGGATTGGACCCCCACTATTTTCACCAAGGGGTCCAGGAACAAATATTAGAGTCCCTCTTGGAGAGGGTTTGAGGGAAGCATCCCTGAAGAGATTTTTTTTGAAAAATGCCTTGTAAAATATTGTAATTCCATCAACAATCTAGACCATTCATAATTAGGTCACAGATCTGATGATAGAAGTTAGTTAGTACTTTTTTCCCTAGAAGGAAACCTCTTTCATGGGGGCATTGTATTCTGATCAATGATGGTTTTACATTCAGTGGTTTATGGGCCCAAGGTATTGTGTAAGCCATCATATTTTCCCATGGGATTATATGTAATGAAGCCTATTTAAATGTTGTGTGAGTGAGAGAGAGTATTGTGTGTTTGAGAGAGGATATTGTGAGAGAGTGAAAAGGAGGTTGAAACAAATGTGTTGTAGGTGTTATCCCTTCATTTTGTTGGATGGAAAGAAGGAAGTACTAGTTGTTTCTCTGTGGGCATAACTTATATCAGGTGAACCATGCATATTGGTGTCCCTCTTGCATTGTTTCTTCTATGTTTTATTTATGCATTCAATTTGATTTGTTTTTATTATTATTTATCCACGATATTATTCCTAACATATGTTTGACCATGGTTGACTATGATTGTGTCACATTTTGGCGTTCATATTAGTTGGTTGATGTCAAATTGCTACATTATTGAATGGTTGTGTTGTGTTGTGATTTCCATCAAGGGTTATGTCACATTCTGATGATCTTAAAGGATTGTGTTGGATTTTACTATTCCCCAGTGGCTATGTTACATAGTGACATTCATCATTGTTGACTTATGACAAATTGTGACATTCCTTAATGGTTATTTCGCATTCATTCATTAAGGGTTATATCACCTTGTGACATTCCTTAAGGGTTATGTTTCATTGTGATGTTCCTAAATGGTTATGATGCATTGTGATATTCATCTTGGTCAACGTATGTTGAATCATTATGTCCCTAAATGGTATGTTGCATTCCAATGTTCATCGAGGATTGTGCCAAATTTGTGATGTCCATTAATGGTTATGTCACATTGCACCGCTCATTTTGGTGAAATTATGTTGAGTTATGGTTATTCCTCAGAGGTTATGTTGCATTATGATGTTCATGAAGGGATATGTTGGATTACAACATTCCTCAATGGTTATGTGACATTGCAACATTCATTTTGTTTGACTTATGTCCAATTTCTATGTTCATTAATGGTTATGTTGTAATTTGATGTTCCTCAAAGGTTATGTTATATTTATTTTTTTTGTAAGTAAGAAGTTTTATATATAAAGGACCTTCAAAAAACCAAGTCAGAGGTACAAAAAATAGATAGTAACCGTACTGTAGTTACTGAACTGCCCCAATAGAGGGGAAACTAGTCCAACCAGCCGGGTAAATCAAGCATTGATAATTTAATAGTCTTATATAGCAGAACTAAGATGACTGGAATGCAGCTAAAAAAAACCCTATTAAAAAGTAAAGAACCCCTGTGGGCTCAAACACTTGGGAAATAACCTGGCCAGGTGGAAAGAACGACCTTGTACCAAGGTTCCTCTTCGACGAGTGTCCATTTGCTTTCCAAATGCATGCCAACGTCCATGTTTCTCTCATCCATGTTGGCGATTGGCGAGGTGTCCTGTAGCGCATGCTGTCCTGTAGCCTTCTCCACGTCCGTGTCCTCATGATCGGCCTGCTCCACAACAATCTCTGCGGAACGCTGCGTCTGGGCGTTTCCTTCGCTGGTCTCTGCATGGGGTTCCTTTGTTGAATCCGTGTCTGCTGGGTCAGGGGGGAAAGCATATTGGAGGGAGGAAAGGATCTGAAGGAGGGCCATGACCTTTCCATCCGTGGTCTGTAGATAGAATTGGAGGTCCTCCACCCCCTGATGGAGTTCGAAGACTAGACCATAGAGAATAGTAAGACTTTCTTTCAACTGTGAATCAAAGAAGGAGTCAGAAGACAGGTTCACGTTGTTTCGGTCCCTTCAAATTGGAGGTGGCACCCCCATGGGCGGCCTTGAGAAGCCAGCTACTGGTGCGTGGGTTCTGGAAATTGGAGGGATGGGAAGGTATCGTGAAGAAGAGCCTGGCGAGATGTCAATGATGGCTAAGCAATCAAACTGGGAGACAGGCAGGGTCGAGGAGGCGAGAGGTGTTGGCTCAGGCTGGAGAGACGGTGAGGATATCGTGGAAGGTGAACTAGGGGGCGAGACAGAGGGCCGGGGCTGGCGAGGATTCCATGGAGAGCCTCTTTGCGGTCGTCCCCTTTGACGTGGCATGAGTTTCATTGAATGAATGCAGAAGAAGACCAAGTGCACCAGACGGAGGTAGAGAGACTGGAGGTGGCCAGGGGATATAGTCACCATGGAGGTCCAGTTTGAACTAGGCCAGGGCAGTGGAGGGAGGAGAAAGTCGGTCCGCGAGCTAGGGAGAGAAGCTAACACAAACAACAAAGACAAAGAGTAAATCATAAAGGAGACAGGTGCAACAGAGTTAAATCCGCTGCAACGACGTAAGGTCAAATTAATGTAGGGTCGGGGTGGCGGGCGATGGCACGAGCTCATCACATGGCTCCTTGCCTCGTTGGCCTAGATGTTCTTCCTCCTCGCGCCAGTTGGCTCACACTAGCACCCCATCCGGGGAAAGGTTATGTTATATTATGATGCTCCTCAATGGTTATTTTTTTATGGTCCAACAAATTAAAATGATAGAAAGTCAATTAATACATTCCACTTCGAGGGGGGGACCTCCTTTTACAATATATCCTAATCATAATACAATATGAGATGAGATGATCCTAATACTAGGTCTCCTTGATATGCGTGTGTATGTGTACGAGACACAGGGTACAATTATAATGAAAGGGTGTAATGAAGGGATCTAGTTGGCATACAATTATAACAATACAAATGTAATAATTCAATATCTAAGGCTTAATAAGGGGTTTTATACATAACATGAGTCTTTTTCTAGGGCTTAACACGCCCCTCCCTTTCAAACAAGTGTTTTCCTCAACACTTGACTAACTGTAGGTGTTTTTGCATGAATAACTCATCTTCTCATGTTATCTCTTCCATGTGACGAGATACTCAGTAATTGATCGATTTATCAACTACTTAATCCTTGTTTCAATGATTGTTTCTAGTTCTAGTATGATTTTCCCTTCTTCATTAATATATGGTAAAATAGTTTGGACTAGGATCTTGTTTTTGATTACCTTATTTAAGAAAAAAACATGGAAGAATGGATGCACAAGTGAATATTGAGGAAACTTCAATTTGTAAGCCATACTTCCAATCCTTTGTAAAACCTTATAGGGGCCATAATATTTGGGTGCTAATTTATTGTCCTTCTTTTGTTGCTTGAGGGACATCTATTTATATGGTTGTAGCCTCAGAATTACCAAATCTCCCACTTCAAATTCCCTTTCACTTTGATGTTGATCGGCTTGTCGCTTCATCCTATTTTGTTCCATAACCAAACTATTTTCCTTCAATAGTTTGAGAACCTCTTGTTGGTTCCCTATGTTTTCCTCCACTGCTTGAACATTTATAGTCCCTTTCAATGGTTATGTGATGGATGGAGAATGATATCCATAAAGTTCCATAAATGGGGACATTTTTTATGAAGTATGGAAGGATGTGTTGTACTGCCATTTTTCTAAGTCCAACCACTTGAACAATTGTGTCTATTTATCAGATGCAAGCAAAAAATGTATCCTTCTAGAAATTTATTCACAATCTCATTTCTCCCATTAGATTGAGGATGATAAGATGATATATGAGCCAAATGAGTACACAAACAAGAAAATAATTCAATCCAAAAATTTCCAGTGAAAATTGGATCTTTGTCAGTAATAATAATCTTGGGGAATCCATGTAACTTTTGAATTGTTACCATGAATAATATGACTATTGTACTTGCTTTAAAAGGATGAGAAAGAGAGAGAAAATGGACATACTTTGTCAGTCGATCCACTGCTACCATGATGACGGTCTCGCCTTTATATTTTGGTAAACCTATAATAAAATCCTTGGAAACTTCGTCCCAACGTTGACTTGGTATAGATAATGGTTGTAGGAGACCTGACATATTGATTTTGTCTCCATTATTTTGTTAGTAGACTAAACATTCAAACACAAACTTTGAACATCAATTTTAATACCTTCCCCCAAAAAATCCTTCTTGATCTTGTGGTATGTTTTCAAGAATCCTAAATGTTCTCCTATAGGAGAAGTGCGCAATTCTAGAAGGACCTTTTGTTTGAGTTGGGAATTCTTACATAAATACAAGCGATCATGACACCATAACAAATCATTCTTCCAAAAAAAACTATATAATGAATTGGGGTCCTCTTGTAGTTGTTGAATGATATTTCCTACCTATTTATCTTTCTTCCAATCTATCATTACTTCTTCCACCCAGTTAGATTGCAGAATAGAAATAACACATAGTTAACATTCAATTTATTTTTCTTTCCTTGAAAAAGCATATGCCACAACACTATGTTTTCATTTTTAATAGATAATTTCAAAGTCATAACCTAGCATATTTGTAACCCATTTTTTTTTCTCTTCTGAAGATAATCATTGCTCCAAGAAGTGCTTCAAACTATCATGATATATTTTTAGTTTGAAGCTCCTTCCTATTAGGTAAGGGCACAAATTTTGAAACGAACATAGTATGGCCACCATTTATTTTTCATAAATGGGTTTGAGTAATTTTTTCCCTTTAAGTTGGATGCTTTCAAAGGCAGGAGAGATTCCTTCTTGCATTACAACTACACCAATTCCATGGCCTGAGGCATCACACTCCATAATAAATGTTTTTGTAAAGTCAGGTGCAGCCAAGACAAGAGTTATACAAATAGCCTCCTTAAGTTTTTCCAAATCTTTGGTTGCTTCTCTAGTCCAAGAAAATGCATCCTTCTTTAATAATGTTGTTAGAGGTGTTTTTATTTGACCATAGTTCTTGACAAAATTTTGGTAATACCCTATCAATTATAAGAATCTTGTAAGTTTCTTCAAGGTTTTAGGAATTTTCCATTCCCTCATAGCTTTAATTTTGTTAGGGTCCAGTTTTACACCTTCATGCGATACAATATGACCCAAATATTACACTTCTTCAACCCCAAAGGAACACTTGGAAGGTTTTGCATAAATGTGTTTCTCTTCCAATAGTTGTAATACTCTGTCAACATGTTTTACATGCTCTTAGATTTGTTGTATATTAGTATGTCATAAAAAAATAACAACACAATTTTCTAAGGAAGGGATTAAAAACATAATTCATCAAATGTTGAAGGTGCATTAGTAAGTCCAAATGGCATAAACAAAAACTCATAACGACCTTCATATGTTCTAAAAGTTGTTTTGGTAATGTCTTCCTACCTCATTATGATTTGATGATATCTCGAACGAAGATCCAACTTAGTAAATAATTTTTCTCCATGTAATTATTTTAAATTCTATGCTTAATTAAGTTCTACAAGTCTCATATGAGATATGGTTTGTCGAATTGGGAATGATTCTATGTAATCGAATCTTCCTTGTTGAGCATATATCGATATTGAGATAGTTATATCCTAGGAGTTATTGTTGAAAGTATTGTGGATCTAGAGGATCCTAAGGATTTTCTAGTTGAGGGAATTGTGGATTTGGAAACTATTCAAGTTATCCTTGTTTGTATAAGTGATTGTAAGCCTTTAGTCATGAGGGGTGGCCAAAAAAATGTAGAAACAGTCCAAGGAGGGTGGCCATTAAGCGAGAGAATCAAGCCAAAAGTGTGAGTGTGTGAAAGACCATCAAAATGGAGAAAGGCCTTATGTAAAATGTATGTACAATACTGTATGATTGAGTAATAAAACGACTTTATTTTGAGTGTTGCATGAAGTAGGTATATTTGGCCTCTGTGAATTGTGTGAGTGTTTAAATCTCAACAAGATTGAGTGTGCGGACGTTAATGTCTGAATAATAATGAATTCTTGTTTAAAGTGTGTATGTAGGATTCATGAGTCAAGGTGAGTGTTTGTTGTAGGTATGATTGAAATCAACCATCGATCATTGGAGATACTAATGCCCAAGTATGATTAAGGATTGATTGAATTCAAAGTTGGATCAAATCTAGATCGAGGAGAATAGGATCAAGTTCAAAATTTGTGCGTAACTAAGGAAGAATAGAGAGTAAATTCTATTTACAATTGAATTGAAACAACTACCGTTGGATTAAGATCAAGAGTTGACTGTGGCCATTGATGGTGGTGCCCATGCTTATAATTGTGTGTTGAAAATGGATGGCCAAGACTAGATCCTGGAGGGAGGTCTATTTAGATGGATGACTAGAATCCATCCCAAGTTTGATATCCGAAGCAGTGACAAAGAGATTTCAGAGTACCACATTTAGAGCACAAGGTGAAAACAAACTCTAAGAAGTAAGGTCTTATTAACGACGTCAATCAATCAAAGAGGTACAAAGATAAAAAACTAACAATAATCGATTTTGGGGACCGAGAAAACAATGTCAAGTGTTTTAGAGTCTCTATTTCAGAGTCAAATTAAAAAATACACCACAATGGAGGTGTAGCAATGAACAACTGAGATGAATTCAAAGTGATTTAGATCAATGAGTCTGGAGAGGAAACATGGCTATGTCTTTCATAACTAAAGTAGTTTATACCTGCTACATCAACAAATCAGATTAGAGAAAGAGAGACTCTTATAGATGGTTCAGATCTATTTAGGGTGAACTAGATCAGTGCCACAAAAGTGATACATGGTGACAACTCATTGGTTCTCAGAGAAGGGCCATCAGAGTCCAAAGTTTGAAGGAAATTTTATAGAGCAATGCCGATCAATGATTGAGATCTATTTGGAGGTGAGTAGATCAACAATTAAGAAGAGGATACATGTCATATGAAAAATACCAAGACATGGCATTGGTGAATGAAGAGTTGACTCATGGAAATTGGGTCTATGAATAGGAAATTGACACATGGAATTCATGTGTAAGTCCCATGGAAAATGCTTGGCATTGTGAAAGAGGAGATGGTGATTGTTACTATAGATCTCGTAAGATCGACGATGGAGGAAGTTTTAGTGGTTCGGATTCCAACGAGAAGGTGAAATATTTTCGGAGCATGAGTTTTGAGATGGCTTACTCTGTGTGCAAGGAAATGCTCCAAAGAAGAAACTCTGGTACAAAGGATTGAAAAGAACATTCCTAGATTGAATCCTGAGTGTACATCAGGAAGGAGGATCAACGATCGATATTGGTCGTGGTTTGATAAAAAAAATATATCAACCCAAGATTAGATCTGGATCGTCCTTTCAGTGATGATCAACAGAGGAAAACGAAAGGAAAAAAATTCCGATGGCTTAAGGAGAGTTAAGCCCTGACAAATATAAGATCTAGGTCATGCTGTGAGGTTCTATGGAGAATATGGCCTCGTGTGAAGCATTGGTAGATTGGCACATTTAATAGAGAATTCAAATCTTTGTACAGGAGAAGTTTGGGTCTTCACACAACAAATTTTTTGAGAACAACTCGAGATCCAAGGGCTAAACAGAATCTAATGTTTGATAATTATTCCCTATGAGAAGGAATAGGCTGGGAGGTCATTATTTTTGGTATCACAACACAATTTTTTTCTAATATTGGGTAGAGAAATATGTAATTTTGACATTGCAGATATAACAACATAGACTCTGATTTGATTCAGAGGGAGAATGCACAAGGAATGCATGAGAAAGTTGCAGAAGCATTGGACATGAAGTTTTCCATTCAAGTGTATTAAATGCGGAGGATAATATATCTGGATAGATATTACAGGTAATGGTTTATATTTTAAATTTAACTATGGTTTGGAATATATGTATTTGTAGGTAACAACATAAGGAGAAGGATAATGACTGACAACCCTTACAACTAGTAGAGTTTTGATAGAGAGAAAGCATAGCTATTGGGTGAAGGAATTTGTGGCATAACCTTGCATCAATATATGTTGTAATTACTTCCAGCTAGAGATTGGAAGTGAAGAGGACAAGTGTATTTTCTCAAGAGGAAGTGAGAAAAAGTGCAGAAGCTAGAGAAGGGTAGAGAGATGCTTAGAGTGTTCTGGGATATAGGCCCAGTAAATACCAAAATGCCATATATCAAGAGGAATCTTGGTGAGGTATTAGGTATCAAATGAGGAGATTTTCTACAGGGTCTTGATGCATCTTACGGTGAACAAGGAGATGTTCACAAAGGTAGAGGTGAAAATGGAAATTGATGGTCATTATAGAGGTTCAAGAGGAAGACACATAAGAGTAAAGGAAGATTCCAAATCAAATGGCATCAAAAGAATGAGTCTAGAGGAATTGACAGAGAAATGGTTGAGTTAAGGATACAACTCAGTTACATTGGACAACTTCTACAGAGGAAGATTAAGGAAACCTAGAAATAAGGATGGAACCTAAAGAACAAAGTCAAGTGGCATGTGATGTAATTGTTTGCAAGGAATTTGAGGAGAAGCTTGAGGATCTTGAAGCACATGTTGAGTTCCTCGCTGAAGAAGGAGAAACTTAGAGGAGATAATTTTAGATAGAAGTCACTGACAGAAGAGGAAGTTCACTTTTGTGAATTGGAGCAAGGAGGTATCCTTGGAGAGGATGAGGAATAAGAGAGACATTTTGAGAGTCTCATAAACTACCTGGGAAGTTCATATCATCATGAGGATGTGCTGACAGAGGAATAAAATGAGGCTAAGGCACCTTATGTTTTTTAATCTGATGATTTGTGTATGACTGCAGGTTTTGAAAGGGAAGAAGTTGGACAATCATCTAGAACTATCATAAGATTGTTGAAGATGGAGATATGCTTTCTGAAATCATAACAACAAAATACAATCAATTTTTTTTTATAAATGAGGGTGAGATATTGTCATCTCATGAAGGTAGTCAAGGTGGAGACTATTGGAATGTAGTTTAATACTGAGAGGGGGGGCGGGTGAATCAATATTGATACCATTTAGAATTTTTAAATAATTATTTATTAACTTTATTGGTCAACAAGAAAATTCAGTAAATAACATCAATAATCATAAACTTAAATTACAAATTACAAGTTTTATCTGAATATTGATTTAGAGAACCAACTCTAGGAGACAATAATCCCCTTGTTTAGGGAACCAACCTAGGAAGATCCAACTCCCCCTTTGTTTCAGGGCTCCAACCCTATGAAGCATCGACTCCCTTCTTTTAGGGAACCAACCCTAGGAAGAACCTACTCCCTTGTTTTTAGAGCACCAACTCCCTCTCTTTAAACTTTATTTAGTAAATGATACTAGTCCTTCCTTGCTCCTCCCTTCCACCCTCACTTCATAAGTATCTTTGACTTTCTTCCTTGGAATCTGCACTTGCTTCTGATCTTTTGATGTAGACCACAAAGACATTCCTTTCACCTTGTTTTCCTTCTTATATATTTTTCAAAAGGTATAAGGTTGAACCATTGTGTCTTTTAGTATTGAACCATTGTGTCTTTTTGTATGAAACAATGCACCTCTTCATTTTAAGCAATGTTTTGTCTTATAAACTAACAATTTTTTTTATTGTGATTATTATTCACATATCAAAATTAAAAGTTATTTTTAATTTAGTAAGAGGGATTTTCATAAATCGATCAAAAGTATGGATCGATTTTCTTTAACTCAATCCCATGCCTCTTTATTTCATTCTCAATTTAAATTGATCAGATCTGAGGTTTTTTATTAGCTCTCTAATGCATTGCCTATATTGGATCACTTAAGATCAATTAGGGAAAAATCCAGATACCATCTGGTTCAAAATTCCTTCCTAACAGAGGAAAAACTCATTATGTGTGTGTTAAATTGCACACAAAAGCACTTCATGACCTCTGTTCCATATGACCCTAGATGATGTCTAAGCACTAAGCCAAACAAGAACTTAATTGATTATCAAGATTGACGATCATGTTTTATTTGCAAGTTGAGATGGACAATTCTGATGCTTTCAGGGGCCAAAGGACTTTCCATAATCCCAAGGCAGTGGGGGGGCGAAATGTCTGTTTTCCCTACACTTCGAGAAATGATCAACGATGAGGAGTATTTTGGTAGGTCACCTGTAGTTTAACATCCTCACTATTTGTCTTGCAAAAATGTATCTCTGCCACATGATCTCCTCCTCATTCTTACTTCTGATTGGATGATCTATACTCATCAATCAACCAAATGGACAATTGTGATTTCTCTGTAATTTGTGGTTACAGTTTACCATTGTATCTATCGGTTTATTAGCTACACCTTTTGATTATAAGAGAGATTCCTTGAGTCGCTACTCCTTCTCCTATGTGTGGATCTCCTGCACATAATATCCATGATGTTCCTTTTAAGCTTTATCTAATGAGGATACTAGACAAGTTTGAGATAAGGCATGGAGAGAAAATACTGTAGACACTAACACATATATTCACTGTTTTTTGTGCCAGAGTTGTTTTTCATTGTTTTAGTAGATGGTACAGACATAGAAATAACACCAGACATAGTTTTCCATTTCTCATTCAATATCATTATGTACAACTTATACTTTTATGTCTACAACAATAATAATCTATGCAAATTCCTCTACAATATCCTTTTGCTTTTCTTCTGTCACAACTTTATTGTTGTAACAATTGTCATTAATCAACTTTCTCTGCTACAAATTCACCTTCAGTGAATGCTACCTCACCTTTTTCTAGTGCTCTCATTGTAACCATATAGTCCTTCTTGACAACAATTCCAATGCAAGATTACAATGTCCAACATTCCCCCCCTTTGGCATTAATGGAAATACCATAAAAATGTTATTTTAATATTATTTTTCTCTCCCCCTTTGACAACAATGAAAAATCTTTCTTTGCCCCCCCTGTCCATGTGCTCCTTTATTTGATGAAGTTTTTGCAGTTCAATGAGATATGGGAATTACTCCCAACTTCTGTCTAAGATTTTCAAATGCACTTCTATGTAGGGGTTTTGTGAAAATGTTTGCAATTCGTTCTTTTGTGCCTACATATTCTACTTTCACCAATTTTTGAGCAACATGATCTCTTAAGAAATGATATTTGATAGGGATACGTTTTTTCTTAGAGTGAATTATAGGATTTTTAGAGATTTTTATGGATATTTATGGATGTTTTTAGATATATTTATAGGAATTGGTGTTATCACAGTTAATAGTGATGGGATGATCATATTTCACTTGTAAAACTTCTAGAGTCTGTTTCATCCAGATCACTTATGTGAAACAATATGCAACAACAATGTATTATGCTTCTGTAGTAGAGAGTGATATAGATGTTTGTTTCTTGCTTAGCCATGCGCCCATGCATTTTCCTAGAAAAAATTCTCCTCCACTGGTGTTTTTCCTATCATCTACACTACCATCCCAATCTGTATAAGTGTATGTATTCAATGTAAAGTATTTTTTCTTTGGATACCATAATCCAAAGTCTGAGGTAGCTTCAAGATATCTGAATATCCTTTTTACTGCATTTAAGTGAGATTCTTTAGGTGTAGATTGAAATCTTCCCACCAGTCCTACAACCTGCATGATGCCAGGTCATGTTACTATTGTATATAGCATACTTCCAACCATTGACCTATACATAGTTTGGTCTACTTTGGGTGAGTCGTCTTCTAGGATTAGTTTGCATGCTATGACCATGGGAGTGCTCATGGGTTTACTGTCTTCCATTTGGAATTTATTTAACATTTATTTGACATATTTAGCTTGAGAAATGAATATTCCTTTATCTGTTTGAGTGATTTGTAAACCTAGGAAGAAAGTAAATTCTCCTAGCATAGACATTTCAAACTCTTCTTGCATTTCTATTGCAATTTTTTTTCTCAATATGGTAAGATTACTTTCAAATATGATATCATCTACATATACCACCAAAAAAATCATATCATGATCCTCATTTTTGATATAAATGTTTTTATCAGTAGTCCCTCTCTTATATCCTTGTTTTTGCAGATATTGATCCAGTCTTGAGAACCATGCTCTAAGGGTTTGTTTAAGACCATACAGAGTCATCTTTAATTTCCACACATAGTCTTGATTTTCTATTAATATGAATCCTTCTAGTTTCTCAATATAGACTTCTTCTTTTAATGTTCCATTCAGAAATGATGACTTGACATCCATTTGATAAATTTTTGAATTTTTTGAAGCATGCAAATGCCAGGAAAATTTTGATGGTATCCAGTCTTGCTACTGGGGAGAAAGTCTCTTCAAAGTCAAATACTAATTTGTCTTTGTTCTTTATGATCTTTCCATTTTCCTTGAGTTTGTTTTTGAATATCCACTTGGTTCCTACCACATTCTTGTCCTTGGGTCTAGGGAAAAGTTCCCATGTATGATTTTTCTCAATTTGATCAAGTTCCTTGTTCATTGCTTTTAACCAATCTTCACTTTTGTTGGCTTCTACAAAATTTTTGGGTTCTATTATTGAAAGCATTTCCTTTTCAGAATCAAATTTGATTTTCCTTATTGTTTCTACACATGAATATTTATCCCCTATAATCTAATTTTCAAGTTGATTCTTTTGAACTCTTTTTTATGGTTCTTTTGGCAAGGGTGTTTCTTCCTCATCCTTCTCATTGTCAATTTTTGGTTCATTATCTTGTAGTTCTTCAATGTCTTATTCATTTTTCTATTCACCATCTTCTTCATCATCGCTAGTTCTTCTCCATTCATCAATTTTTGATTCATCTTGAGATTTCATTTTTCTCGATTTTAGGTCATCTATTTTCACATTTTCACTTTCTACTATTTTGTGAAATCTTAGATTATAGAACTTGTAAGCCATTTTGTTAGGTGAATATCCCCAAAATATACCTTCATCTAATCTAGAGTCAAATTTTCCTAGATTATCTTCATCCCTCTTGATGTAACACTTACTTCCAAAGACTCTGAAATGTTTCATAGATGTTGGTCTTCCAAACCACAATTCATAAAGTGTTTTCTCATGGTTAGCTCTAAGTTATGCTTGGTTAAGTATGTGGACTACTATATATATTGCATCTCTCCAAAAAAAATATGGAAGCTTGGCTTCATTCAACATAGTTATTGCAGTCTCTTGAACAATTATGTTTTTCTTCTCAACAACTCCATTACGTTGAAGAGTTCTTGGAGCTGAGAATTTTCTCTTGATTCCATGATCTTCACAAAACTTATTGAATTATTTAGAGGTAAATTCCCCTCCATTATTTGAACTTAAAAAATTGATTTTGAGATCCGTTTCATTCTCTACATAATTCTTGAATGCTTTAAACTTTTCAAATGCCTCAATTTTTTCTTTGAGAAAATATACCCAAGTCATCCTCATGTAGTCATCAATGATCAACATGAAGTGGTGCTCCCCTTGTATTCTTCTAGTCCTAGAGGGCCCACAAAGATCAATGTGAACAATCTCCAAGGGTTTTGATGTAGAATGCTCTTTTGTCTTGAATATGACTCTTTTCTGCTTCCCTAATTGACAGTGTTTGCAAACAAGACCCGAGGGCTTGATGATTTTTCACATGTCTTTTACAACGCCCTTTTTACTAGCTTTGATAAGATTATCAAAGCTTAAGTGTCTCATTCTTATATGCCATAGCCATCCTTCGTCTACTTTACTCATATGACAGTCTTATTTTTCCTCAATATCTAAGATATACATATTGCTTGAGGTTCCTGGTGCAATAGCAACTAATTTTCCGGATCCTTCTTCTCGTATTTCACATTTTTGGGAGTAAAAAATGAGTATATGTCCATGATCACAGGTTTGGCTTACACTGAGTAGATCAAGTTTTAAATTTTCTACTAGCAACACGTTTTCTGATTTATTTTTCTTGTTTCCCAAATAAACTATGCCTTTTCCTAGTATTTTGGCAGATACATTATCTCCAAAAGTGACTTTACCTTTATCCTTCTTTGTGAGAGTGAGAAATTTTCCTTTATCTCCTATTATATGTTTTGAGCATCCACTATCAATATACCACTGGCATTTTTTGTTCTTTGCATACAAGGCCTCTTTACATTCTGTTTCTTTTTCTTCTATATGCTTTTCTTTCCATATCTTCTTAGCCTGTTTGTTAGATTTTCTTGTCTTCAAGGATTGCATTGGTAATCTACATTCATTGATTTTATGGCCATAGTTGTTGCACTTGTGGTATTCAACATTGTACTCTTGTAAATGAGAGAATGAATTATAATTTCCTTTCTCTACATCATTCTTGTTGTTCTTATATATTTGGACATTTCTTGTTTTGTAGTTTCTACAGGCTTTACAATGTACTTCTTTGTGTCCAAAGTTGTTTCGTGAATAGAAATATCCAAGGAAGATATGTTAATATCTATTAGGAGGAGTCCTTCTGATTACTATATTTCCTTTTCCTTCTAATAATTGTATTTCCTTTTCCTTTTGGATGAGGTTCTTGCTTATTAAAAACAACCTTTAATGGTGCCATCTTCATCTTGTTATCTTCTCTTTTTAAGGGATTTCTAAGAGCCTCTGCATAGTTAATTGACTTTTTATCAATTTTTTGTGCAGTAAAGGTTGAATTTTGATCATATCCCAATCCCGCTTTATCATTTGGTGATATTTGGTTGTTAAGGATATCATTCAAAATCTAGTTCTCCTTTCAACTGACTAATTTCATCCTCTAGCTTCTTACAAATTTGTTGTTTTTCCTTGAATTTTTCATTCAAGATTTCTTTATTTCTTTTGACTTCTTGAAGCTGAGTTTTCAAGTCAATGATGATTTCCTCTAATTCTTTTATGGTTTTTGAAACTTCCTTCTCTCTTCTTTGCTGTGCTTGTTCAAATCTTAGTTGTTGTACTCGTAACAACTTGTTCTTCCTTTTATACTTTCTGAGTTCATCAAGGGCACTGATCAAATCTACTTCAAGATATACTTCTCCTTCAACCTCAAAGTTTTCTTCTTCAATCTCAAAGGTATTTTTACTGTGAATAGTTTGGGTTTCTATACCCATAAATAGATGCTCATATTCCTCTTCCTCGTCATTTTCTCCAGATGAGTTTTTGTTCTCTTCAGTGTAAAAGGTCTTCTTCTTTTTGTAGACCTTCCTTTTGTCTTTGGTTTGGCTCTTCTTCTGTTCTTTGAAATTTATTTCATCATCACTTTCTTCTTTTTTTGGATAGGGACATTTGGAAGAAAAATTTCCAATCTTTACACAGTTAAATCATATTAGAGGAAAATTTCCCTTGTATCTATTGATTCATTTCTTGAGTTTTTTCATGAAGTTAGTTATTTCTTCATCATATATTTCTGACTGATCATCATTAGACACCTACTCATGTTTCTTATTTTATTTTGATGCTTTGAAGGTTGTTTCTCCTTTAGTTGGTCTTTTTTTCCCTATTCTCATCTCATCCGCTGTGAGGATCCCATGTTGTTCATCCAATGTGAGATTATCAAGGTCTGGTTTGTTTGCAAGAGTAAAAATCTTGGCACCACATCTCATGGGTAACGATCTCAAGATCTTTTGGACAATGGGTTGATATTTGAGTTCTTCTCCTAATGCTCTAATTGAGTTGACCACTTCATCTACTCTCTGAAGATATTTTGCTATGTTCTCTTCTTCTTTCATTTTTAAGTTTTCAAATTGTGTTTTGTAGGTTTGTAGTTTGTCATTTTTGACTTTGCTATCTCCTTCATATATGACCTTTAGTTTGTCCTAGATTTCTTTTGTTGACTTAAAATGCATTACTTTCAAAAATATAGGATTGGATAATCCTCCTAGGATGGCATTGGTTGCTTTTGCATTGTGATTGCAAAGCTTCTTTCCATTTGTGTCTATGGGAGGAGAAGCAGGTGAAGTGTACCCCTCTTCTAAAAATTGTTAGATATCACAACCTAGGGACATTATATATCCTTTCATCCTCACACTCCAAAGTGCATAATCATTCCCTTTGAACAAAGGTGCTTTGGTGGAAGACATTCCTTCTTGTTGATCCATTGGATTATGCATAATCTACCTTCCAACTTTATTACACCGTGTTGAAGGCACCCGCTCTGATACCAATTGTTGGAATGTAGTTTAATACTAAGAGGGAGCGGGGGAATCAGTATTGGCACCTTTTAGTAATTTTTAAATAATTATTTATTAACTTTATTGATCAACAAGAAACTTCAATAAATAACATCAATAATCATAAACTTAAATTACAAATTACAAGTTTTATATGAATATCAATTTAGAGTACCAACTCTAGGAGACAATAATCCTCTTGTTCAGGGCACCAACCCTAGGAAGCTTCAACTCCCCCTTTGTTTCAGGGAT
This sequence comes from Picea sitchensis, assembly GCA_010110895.2. Taxonomy (NCBI): domain Eukaryota; kingdom Viridiplantae; phylum Streptophyta; class Pinopsida; order Pinales; family Pinaceae; genus Picea; species Picea sitchensis. The sequence goes on from SNQJ01S0083822.1 coordinate 32,514, forward strand.
CCAACCCTAGGAAGCACAAACTCCCTTCTTTTAGGGAGTTTGTTGTTATTCAGATTGAAAAATCCCAATTTGAAGGTATCGCCCTTAGAAATCCTGGTCTTGTTACCACTCAGAGGGGCACCTAACGCTATGTTGTCGGAAGTTGCTTCTACTGCATTGTTGGGCTTTATTCGAAGCAATGACACAAGGAGGAGGAAAAAACAACCCATAATTTATGAGTGTTGATCTCTCATGATATTTTCAGTCCCAATTTTGAAGTCAGTGAGTTGCACTCTTGCCAAACCATGCATTCAAGTGCATTATAATGAGTTGTCTATTGAACTACTTTACCTACTCCGGTCATCGAAGCTACTTTACCTACTCTAGTCATCGGAGGAATCTACAATGGGGTTAAGGATGGCGACTCAACACTGTAATCCTATGACGAGCAATATCGTGCTGCTGCACAACATTGAATGCTTCAGTATGTGGATTATAGGCTGTCGGATCTGATCCGACGACTTATAATCCATCTGCCACATCATTCAATGTTGCGTAGCAGGTTGGATATTGCTCGCAATAGGCCTATAGTGATCATGGAAGGACGGTACTACTTTTGCAATTATAATTGACTGGTATACATTTTCTTAGCATTGTCTAACTATTTTACATTTTGGTTTTTTCCGTCGAAATCTAACGACATAAATTTACACGAAATTACAATTTTATGTTGTTTAAATTACATTTTTGAATATAGAAATGAATTTATCACGCTGAAAAACACCCAAAACACTAGAATTATATAAATATAACCAATGAAATCTACAAATCCAGTAATTTCTTATCATATTTCCAACAAACAAAATCAATATTTACGAAAAAATCAAAACTTAAAACATATAAACTACTACCATTTTTTTATAACCGAAATTTTTCAATGCAGTAATGATTACCAATACCTGTCGATCCCGGTCTGATTATATAATTTTTATAAGTCAATGCATTTGCAGTGTAGTCAAGTAAAGTGGTTTAACTTAGATATCGTGACACAATTTTCCAATTGGACCGAAAACAAAAAGTATTTTAATGGTTGGTTCATGTCGGTGCATTTCACATGGTAATTTCATGAAGTCTAGTAAAGTAAAATGTCATTATCTGCGGAAAAGAGTAAAATGTCATTATCATTACTTGGAGCATGTTTTAATATATATTCTTAGTATTTGGATTATTAGTGATATTTTTATACAGCGCGAAATTTTTTCATAAAATACTCATTGAACCATTCAGTTAGAGACATTCTTCTCTATCGTATAGATACGTTGGATATTTTTATGGACAAACAATTATAAATTAATATATAACAATTAATTATATTTTAATATATATTTTCATATTTTGATTATTAGTAATATTTTTATAAAATATGGAAATTTTATAAAACATCATTACAATCACATAATTAAAGATGATTGAGAGATTTTTATGGACAAATAGTGTAAATTAATATATAAAAATTAATTACGTTATAATATATATTTTTTATATTTTGATTATTAGTAATATCACTGTTAAAGTTAATGGAAGTGTATATATCCTCTTTTCTTGAATATGTGTTTTTGTAGAAGGAAATATGTGTTCTTAATCATTAGGTCAAGTTGTACTAAATAAACCAAAAACTATAAAAATACTAATTAAACTATTTAAATTCAAAAATATGTTTTTCAACAGTCATTAATATAACTATGTAATTAAAGGTTGTTGATATCTATTCCATTTATTTAAAAATGTGGAAAATGATAGATTGATGTATATCAACCATCTTTGATTATGTGGTTGTGAAAAAGGTGGAAAATGACATAGATTTGTGTATATCATCTACCTTTAATTATGTGGTTGTGCTAATTTACATGAGGAGAATTAAAGATTTTTGAATAAAAATATCAATATAATTTATATGAAAATATCTATGATATTTAGATCAATATATTTTTGAATTAAAATATCAATATAATTTATATGAAAATATCTATGATATTTTATTATGGTTGATTATGCCATATTTGGTTATGTTTGACCATGGTTTAGTAGGGTGCACTTTGGTTGGCCATGATTGATTATGTATGACTATGTATGGTTATCATTAATTTTGATTGACCATGGTCAACTATGGTTGAATTTGGTTGACCATGGTGGACTTTTGTTGATTATATTGAACTATTATTGGTCAACATTAACCATGTTCAATTTTGGTTGACTTTGCTTGAATATGTTTAT
>SNQJ01S0083823.1:0-22924 GCA_010110895.2 Picea sitchensis
TGTTTATTTCCCTGCATTATTGTGATCATCATTCAGTGTCTCTACAAAGAGTTTAAAAGAACCACAATTGTTTAAGCATGGTAACAACTGATTCACCCCCCCTCTCAGTTGTCCAACATGTTCGAGGGTCGTCCTAGCATATGAAGAAGGTGTAGCTCATGATCGCCTAGCTTTACGAGGAAAACATGGAATTAAGACGACAATTAGCTGCAAAGACCCTTGAAGTGTCACCATCACAAGGATGCAAAGGAAACATGATGTGGATCAAGAGATAGCTCAAATATGCGCAAGATACAATCATACAGTTGTGTGAAACATAGAGGCTATCGGAAGAAAGGAAGGCTAAGAATCTCATAGAATGTGAAACGGATAGGGAGAAAGTTCGTGCAGACCTTTCCATCACGTAGAAGAAACATGATTAAAAAACTTTGTTTTTTGTATTCTCAAACATGGCGCAGATCTCAACAGTTTTGGAGAAAGTGTTTCCCTTGGGCAGTTGTGTCATTTTGGTAATGAATGCGACATTCAGTAGTCACTTGGCATGTACGCACTTTAGCGAATGAGAAGGTGGCTGAAATCAAAAGCGTTACAGTAGATGGCAGAAATCTGACAGAGCACTTGATTGTTCTGATATCTTATCAATTGAAGGCAGCGACACATCACTCTCCCCCATGATGAGACCTTGCTGGTAGCCTAACCCCCATGGCAAAGACAAACGGTTGTAACACGACCAAACACAGTTGGTTTCCATTTCTGGAAAGAGGTCATAAGAAATTTCATTGAACAGAAGACGAACAATTTCCTAGATTCTAGGGATAGTAGCTAGGGAGCAGGGTAGTCCATGTGGCACCCTTTCCTCTATATTTTATCTTTTCAATGTAAGTCGGGTTGGTTGGAAAAATTAGTGTAGATAGTGGCTATCGAATGTATTTTTAGTTCGATCAAAATTTAATGCAAAAGTCCTGAAGCTTTGATGAAAAGATTCTAATTGTAGTGGTCAGATGTATTGTTTTGTTTCTTTGCGTATGTACTTCATGTACTCTTTATTCATATCTATTTCTTTCTGAATAGGAATGTAATTTTGAACCTAGGATTCGTTGCACAGTGCCCTGGGATTCGCTCCATTCAGACAAACCATTTTCCTCTAAGTTAACTCTGAATTCATCCTCAGAGTTTCTCTGAGTTACTTCATGTGCTTTTCTTCCCTCCTCATACAACGATTTTAAACTGAAGATTGTTTCTCACTTAGATTTTATCCTCTCAAGTTCATTCACCAAGTCATTTGTTTCTATATTTTCCTCAAATCGACTCCATAGCCCAAGGTCTTACTCTCTTGCGCCAATAGAACCCGAAAGCCATTATTTAAAGGTGTTAAATCTAGCTGATAGCTTAAAGCCATATCATGTATCGAGACAAAGTCTCCCAAGAGAACCCTCTTCAGGTCTGAAAGGCTAGTTTCAGGCCTCAAAGTTGGTTTGTATGTTTCCTTTGTCATTCATTTCTCATCCAAACGAAGTTTACAGAGAGCTAACATTCTGGTGCCATTGTCGGGGACATAATTGAATAAATGTTCCCTGGGAGAAATACTAAAGTTACATTTTTTACCTCTGAGGGTAACAGAGGGACAAACATATCTATTAGATGAAACCCTTACCCTGGCTACTCCAGTCAAAAATAGTAGTAGCACCAAGTAGTGCATTTTAGGAACCCTAGCTCCGAAGACGATCTATACCAGAGAAAATCCTTACCCAAACCCTGTAGAGCCTGTGTGCAACCACGAGAAAATTCTACGCAGGAATAGAGAGAAAGCACTAGACCCGTTTTGTTACCTGGACAAAAGCCTGTCCTTACCCAAAGACGACATCCAAAGCATTGACGACCTTGAGTTTGATGCATTATTTGAGAAAACCTTATTCAGGTTTAAGTCGAAAACCATGTTGGATGAGATAGTTTTCAACCAGAAGATATTCCAAGCCTTGATACCTAATAATATCCCCCAAATCCCCAACCCTCATAGAGCCATGGCTGCCATATTTTCCCCCCTCATTCTTCCAGCCCAACTACATGATTTTCCCCAAAATTACAACCAGAGGATTAAGCTCTATGATGCTGAAGGAAATGTTTCAACCCATAAACATCTAGATTGGTTCAACGATTTCATCGAACTAGAGGAGGTAGACTATGCAGATGGGAAAATGAGGTTATTCGCGCAAAGCCTTTCAGGGAAGGTGAGGAAATGGTTCAAATCCATCTTAGAAGCAAGCATTCAAGACTTCATTGCATTTGAAATGTCTTTCATTACTAGATGGGGAGACAAGAAGAACCCCTTGCAATTGTTGACGCAATACAATAATATGAAGAGGGCGCCGGAGGGGACGATGCAAGAATTCTTAGCCCATTTCATGATGTTTTATAACTCGATCCCTGTAGAAGTCCAGTCACCCCCCGGGGTTGTGCAGTTACGACATGCCAACTCTTTCGATAGCAATTTCTCCTTACTGTTGAGAGAAACAAGATCAACAAATCTATACGCAATGATGAGAGACACAATCGAAGTCGAGGTAAACATGATGGCATCAGGGAAGATTAAAAAGAGATTCAACAGAGGTGACAAGAAACCCTAAGGAGACACACAACCATCAACATCTCAATCTTCAGACGAAAAATTCGGCTTGATGATGAAGACAATGGAGAAGCTTATGGAGAGAATGTCCATGGGAAGAAAACCTACTTCCCGAGAACAACATCAACCCCAACCCAGAAATCAGAACCTCAGAAGGGGCCAAGTTCTCAGATCAGACAGAGGGAGCAGAGAGAACATGGTGACCAGAATACAAGGCCTTCGTTCCAAAACAATTACATAGACGAGGACTTCTATTATATTTTCGAAGACCAAATGCATTGTTGTGATGAAAAGAATCTGCACGTGTTCTTGACAATGGGACAACATGATCAGTACATGAGAGAAAATGATGATATGATGCGTGAGATGGACGACACAACGTCCTAGAAAATAGAAGAGTTCAGGAAAGGTTATCAAAATGCCATCATGCAGTTTCATAAGAAATATAACCTCAGGAGAAAAGAGGCACCTACCGAACCTCAGCAGACAAATCCCATAAGGAAACCTCCAACAGACACCCCTTCCACAAGCCGACCGAAGCTAGACAACCCAACCAAGGATGTGACTGAAAAGGCAATGTCAAAGGAGGAAATCCGAAGGAAAGAACTGGAAACAAGCCGGGAAGCATGTGGAAAAGAGGTAGAGAAGGTTTGTCCCCCCTTTAAATTTGAGCATGAAATGCCCAAAATAAAAATATTTGTCCCGTTCAACGAACTTATCAAAAGGGGTGAGTATTGGGAGAAGTTTATTAAAATGATAAAAATGGGAGGGACCCCCAATACTTTAAATGTCCAAGGCGATCACCCTGATATTTTGTTTGGTTTGTGCATAGAGGAGACTAGCGATACTGAGGATGTTCCACCATTCTATTTGAGTCTTAAATTCCATGACATGACCCTGCATAACTCCATGCTGGACTTCGACGCACCGCACAACCTCATGCTAAAGGTGATCATGGATGAATTGGGTTTGGATATTAGCAGGCCTTATAAGTACCTTTTTTCCTTTGATTCGATGAAATTCAAGTGCTTGGGTCTCATCAAATACTTGTTCATATCACTGGCCCAAATTCCTTTGAAGAACATGGTTATGGACGTGGTCATGGCAAACATACCCCATAATTTTGGCATGTTGTTATCCAGGTCATGGGCTGTAGAGTTAAAGGGGACTCTGCAAATGGACATGCCATATGACACCATTCCTATATTTGGCCAGGATAGATGTTTATACAGGGAAGTGTTGCTGAAATACATGGTAAGCAGTAATACGTAGCCAAATAACCATCCTATATAATTCATCGACATTGAAGTCCGTTCCTCCATATTCTACAATGACCTAAGCTTCGAAGAGCAAAATCCAACAACCATCATGACAACCGATGAGGAAACCACGCGACAAGCAGTAGAGTGCACCCACCCAAACAACCCAGAAGAAAAAAAGATATAGAACATGAGTTTCGATGGCATTGTCAGTAAGGAAGGAGTAGGGGATGGTGTATGGATAATCCCCCCCAAGATGGGCACAAAATTGTGCTCATACAAGATCGCATTCGAATGTACAAAAAACATAGCCGAGTATGAGGCACTGATTTTGGGCCTGAAGGTTTTGAAAGAATTAGGTGCAAAGAGGATAGCAGTGCATATAGACTCCAAGATGGTTATAAACCATATGAAAGGAATATATCAGTCCAAACACCCCAGGATGAGAGCGTACAAAAACTTGGCACTGGACCTCCTCTAATAATTCTCGGAGTATGATCTATATACTATCCCAAGGGGGGGAAATCAAATCACCTATGCGTTGGCCACCTCAACCTCAGTTTTTAAAATTATCGTCTTCCCAAATAGAAAATACGAGATCAAAGTCAAACACAGGTCGACGGTGCCTGATAATATCAAATATTGGCAGGTGTTTGAGGACGACAAATAGGTGGAGATATTTCTCCAAATGAGCGACAATTTCGCTAACATAAACATTGATGATGAGTATTGTTGCGACAAAGATGGGAGTGCATATGCGTACAACGATGATGAACCTTTCTAGAACCAGATAGCGGGAAGGTACATAGTACAACTAAAAAATAACATCATCCCAAAGGGGCTAGTTATGTTGGAAAACTTGTTTGACAAAAACGACATGGCTAGAAATCCCAAGATCACTACAAATGATGAGGATGTTGAAGAATGCAACATTGGGACTCAAGAGAACCTGAAAATAATCAAATTGTCAAAAACACTCAGTCCAGATCTCAAAAAAGAATACATCAAGCTCATGAAGGATTTCCCCGATGTTTTTTCTTGGAGTTATGATGACTTGAAGGTGTATGAAACTAAAGTGATTCAGCATGTCATCCCTCTCAAAGAAGACTAGAGGGATTTCAAACAGAAGCTGTGACAAATAAATCTTCTACTGCTGTTGCTGATCGAAAAGGAGGTAAAGAAACTCTTCGAAGCTAAAATTATCGTTTCTTTAAGGTTTTCTAAGTGGGTGGCCAACTTGGTACCTGTCAGAAAAAAGAGCGGTGAAATAAGATTGTGTGTGGATTTTCGAAACTTAAACAATGTGTCCCTCAAGGACCACTAACCATTCCCTAAAATGGACTATATTCTACAAAAGGTAGTGGGGTCCCAGAAGATGTCCATGCTGGATGGTTTTTTGATTTATAATCAGATCATGGTCCACCTGGATGATAGGGAAAAGACAGATTTTACGACACCATGGGGGATGTTCATGTATGACAAGATGCATTTTGGCCTGATGAACACCAGAGCCACTTTCTAGAGGTCAATGGACATAGAATTTGTTGACGAAAAGAATAATTTTATTGTGAGCTATCTAGATGACATCACGGTATACTCTGACTCAGACGAACAACACCTCGGGAATATGAAGAAAGTTTTCCAGAAGTGCAGGAAATTCGGCATATCACTGAATCCTAAAAGGTCACATTTCGTGATGCAAGAAGGGAATTTGTTGGGGAACATCGTATCGAAGGAGGGTATTAAGATAGACCCCCTCATGGTTGAAGGAATCCTAAAAATAATCACTCCGTGCAGTAAGAAGGAAGTGCAATATTTCCTGGGAAAAGTGAATTTCTTGAGAAGGTTCATCCCAAACCTGGAAGAAATTATAAAACATATCACCTGCATGCTAAGAAAGGGAAACGAGATCAAGTGGAACCCAGAAGCTAGGAAATCATTTGAGGATATCAAAATAGTGCTGACTAAATCTCCCGTGTTGGCCAGTCCAGACTTCATCCTGTTTTCATTCGCCTCGGAGCATACGATTGTCGGTGTGCTGTTATAGAAAGATGATCATAAATTTAAAAAAAACATAGCCTATTTCAACAAGATGCTGAGGGATTCTCCACTAACGTATGAAATTATGGAGAAACAAGCATACGCCTTATTAAAATCCCTAAAGGAGTTCAGGGCGTACATATTACACTCCCATGTTATTGCTTACGTGCCCAACAACTCAGTCAAGGATATCCTAACTCAAACTAACCTTGAGAGGAGGAGGGGTAAGTGGATAGCGGCCACGCTGTAATATGATATAGAAATAAATTCCACAAAGTTGATTAAATTTTAGGGCCTTACAAAGATGATGATGCAGTCAGACTGTGATGCTGTGGGGATCAACTTCATCGATGATCTGTTAAAGAATCCTCGGGAAGGAATGACTGCACGAGTCAAGATTTTGTCAATTCATTGTGGTATACATACATCATCTACGTGCTAAGGAATATGCAAGCCCCTCCAGATTTAAGTAAGACCAAGGCCAGATTTCTAAAGCTCAAAGAGGTTAAGTTATGCATCTTGGATAGTTCACTATACTGGAAAGATACCTAAGGGATATTGCTAAGTTGTTTTCTAAAAAACGATGCGAAATGAGCTATCGAAGAATTTCACAAAGGAGACTAAAGAGGAAACCACTACTCGAAAAACATTGTGCATAAAATCCTAAGAGCATGTTACTATTGGCCTACCATCTTCACAGACGTATACAAAGAAGTGTCAAGTTTCCATGAGTGTCAGATTTTCGATGGAAGAATAAAGTTGCAGCCCTTGCCACTAAAGTCGATCTCAGTTGACGCACCTTTCATGCAATGGGGCTTGGATTTTATAGGGGAAATAAATCTACCATACTCGGTGCAACACAAATGGATACTCATAGCCATAGATTACTTCACAAAATGGATAGAAGCAATCCCCACGAAGCAGGCTACCGATGCACTCATCATCCAATTTTTGGAGACAAACATCCTGTCGAGATTTGGATGCCCTTTCAAGATAATAATAGATAACGCGGTCGAATTCAAGTCCAAGAAGATGGAGAAGTTTTTTTATGATTACAATATAACCCTGGGGCATTCTAAAGTGTACTACCCACAAGGAAATGGGTTAGCAAAATCATCGAATAAAATCCTGACCAGGATCATCAAAATACCTCGGTAAGAAAATAAGAAGGCGAAGCATAAAACTCTTATTTATGTGTTGTGGGCAGATCAGGTTACCACCAAGAAGTCCATATCAACATTGCCATTCCAGATTGTATACGATGCAGATGAAATTTTCCCTACCTCACTGGGGTTTGTCGTCAGAAATTTTCTACAAGAGCAGGAGGTCAAGCCAGATGACATGAAAAGGAGAATAAATCAGCTAATTCACACACAACAAGTTAGGGAATAGGTGTAAAATCGATCACAACTCCACCAAGAGAGGATGAAGAAAAACTTTTACAAGCATTATAAGCAAGAGGATTTTTGGTTGGGGGATCTGGTGTTGAAATGGGACGCGAGAAATGATGATAAAGGAAATCATGGAAAATTCGATAATCTTTGGACATGCCCATTCAAAATTGGTGCATATCGCAAAAATAATGCTTATTTTCTGGAAGAACTAAATGGAGAGTGCATTGGTTGGGGGCCTGGAAATGATAGGTTCCTCAAACACTATCTGGTGAAAAACAATCTGTTTAAGTCACATGTCATTGTAAATAGTCATTTTTTTGTGTCGAGTCAGTATGTCTGCATGCATTCTATTCACAAATAAGTCTTATGCATTTCCTGTAGTTTTCTCTCACAAGCCTAGGTTGAGCAAGATCACCACCTTGGGCCCGTGCCTAATCTGTCGTGTGTAGGATAAATACAAGTTGCGTCATGAAAATCTCCCAAAGCATAAGGAAGAGCGCGTGAAGAAGCAAAGGTGTTGGGCCTGAGCCCCAGAACTTAACGTTGATCAATGAAGAGTCGGAGATTAGAGTGTCCTTCGAACAATTTAGGTGCATGGCCTTTTGCATGAAAAATCAAGGATTCAATATAATACTATCCAAGAAGTTCGCTCTCAGTTTCGATGGGTCTCACGCGGTGATCTCTGGTGTCATTTTTTAGGAAACCTAGGAAATTGTCTCAACTGCAATAGAGATGGTATAAGGGAATGCCCTTGGATGCACAATTCTATGAAGATTTCATCAGACAGGATTGTTCAGGATGGAAGGGCAAGGCAAACATACCGAGAAGATACTTTCAAAAACCTTTCCAGAAACTAATTAGAGTAATTAGGAAATATTTCACCTATGAACGGAGGCTCGATAGGATACATTCGCATCACATTAGATTGTTGATGTACTTCACAGGGAGGAGACCATTAAATCTACACTTTTTCCTAAATCGAAAAGGAAACTCTCTCATGTCTTTCTTATTAAATTGTTGATATTTTAATAATTAAGATGATTGTGGAGCAACTGGGATTCATTCGTTCTCACAGTGGGCATCCCCAAGGATCCAAAAGGAGATCTCTCTCTATCCGTAGAAAATGTAATACCACACGGCATGGAGGGTGGAGGGGAGGAGATTGCACAGGAAGGAAAGATGTCAGAATCCATGTTCCCCCAACAACAAATACCTCGAAGAAGGGGTGGACCAAAGAAGAGAAAGGAAACTAGGGAAGCCTGAGTCCCGAGCAAATCACATGTAAGGTTAGCTGCTGAAGAATTACTTATGTGCATTATTTGACTAGAATCTGTCAAAGGTACGAGTCGCGAAAGATAGAGAGGAAAAAGGAAGACAAATATCAGAGGAGCAGGTGTTTGAGGGCCATCCCAGCAGCTGAAGAAGGAACAACTCTCCATCACCGAGATTTACCAAGAAAACAAGGAATTGAGACAATAGTTAGCCACAAAGACCCTTGAAGTGTCAACATCACAAGGTCGCGAAGGAAATGTGACGTGGCTCAAGAGACAACTCAGAGATATGCAAGATACAATCATACATCTATGTAAAACACAGAGGCTATCAGAAGAAAGGAAGGCGAAGCATCTTAGAGAATGAGAAATGGATGGGGAGAAATTCTGCGCAGATCTTGCCAGTGCGCAAAAGAAACATGATTAAAAAAAATCATTTTTTGTATTCTCAAACGTGGCACAGATATCAACAGTTTTGGATAAATTGTTTCCCTTGGTCGGTTGTGTATTTTTGGTAATGACTGCAATGGTCAGCAGTCACTTTCCATGTATGCACCTCAATGAATGAGCAATCGGCTGAAATCAGAACCGTTACAGTAGATGGAAGAAATATGATAGAGCACTTGATCATTCTGATATCTTGTCAAAGGAAGGCAGTGACACATTACTCTCCCTCATGATGAGACCTTTCTAGTAACTGAAACCTCATGGCAAAGACAAGCGATCATGATGTGACCAAACACAGTTGGTTTCCATTTCTGGAAAGAGGTCATACGAAAGGTCATTGAACAGAAGACAACCAATTTCCTAGATTCTAGGGATAATAGCTAAGGAGCAAGGCAGCCCAAGCGGCGCCCTTGTTGTTGGCACAAGAGCATACCTAGAGTTCAACGCTACAACAACGCACCAAAAAAACCCTAACTACCATCCCTTTGGGCAACACCTGCGAAGTAGATGAAGTCTCACCTGAGGCAAAGGCATGGGTGGTTGCAGGACTCCAGTGTCTACAACCTTAGCTGGGACACAGATACGTGATTGTAACACCTTGACAAAACACTTAGAAATATAGTTCATCAATGTCTAACCAATATCTACTTCGCAGGTAAATACCCTAATTATAGAGCATCGTAGTATTCAACTATATCTAACATATAACAAAACTTAGCATGATGAAACATATCAGATATAGCAGATTCAATCACTAATCAAACTCACACAGGTCAGATCCAACATTTAATATCACTATTAAGAACAAAGAAACAACAAATCTACTTATCATTCATCTATATCAAATCACTAAGAAAGTAAATACATCAATACATCACACAAAGAATTCACAACATAGTATGTACGTGGTTCACCCCCACCCTGGGGCTACGACCACCAACTCTTCATCTTCTCTATTAGATTTCTTCAATCTTCTTACATGCACAGATTCTTCAGATCAACTTCACAGAGGATAGGATATCTGTGCACTCTTCGCTAGATCCTCCTTCCCCAAGTTAGGTTACATCACAAAACCTACATATGGTTTCTTCAGTCACTTTCTCTTAGCTCTGCAAGTCTCACACAACATGCACAAAGGCATTACATTCGCTACTTTTCACTTAGCAATTAATATTGAGCACTTAACATGCCCAAGGGATTCTTACATCACCTAGCTACTTATTTATACATTACAAAATCAGGCCTAAACATGGGTAAACCCATGGGCCGACATTCGCATACCCATTACATAATCCCAAAAATTCCTAAAAGGGGGCCGAGATCCCGCAATCTCTACTTCATCTTGTGCTCTACCTTCTCTATCCTATCGAAGTCCCAAAAATAGGTCAAACATGAACAAGGATCCTCAAAACTTGGTCAAGGGCCAACAGGCCCCCAACACTCACCTATGATTCATCCCAAGTCACTCTAATCAAGATAATTCTACCTCAAAATCCTCAAGCTTGTCTCGATCTTCTTTGACTTGTTGTTGTGCCATGGGCTCCTGTTCTGAAAAATATTGAACCATTTGTTGGCACAAGGGAAGACCCAGGGTTGAATGCTACAACAACGCACCAATAAAACCCTAACTACTGGCCCTTTTGGAAACACCTGCGAAGCAGATGAAGTCTCACCCAAGGTAGAGGCAGGGGTAGTTGCAGGACTCTAGTGTCTACAACCTTAGCTAGGACACAGATCTATGATTGTAACACCTTCAAAAAGCACTTAGCAATATAGTTCATCAATGTTTAACGAGTATCTACTTCGCACGTAAAACCCTAATTACAGAGCATCACAGTATAGAACCATATCTAGCATTTAGCAGCACTTAGCATGATCAAACATATAATATCTAGTAGATTCAAGCTCTAAGCACATTCACATAGGTTAGATCCAACATTTACTCTCACTATTAAGCACAAATCAACAACAGATCTATTTATCATTCATATATATCAAAGAACTAAGCAAGTAAATATATCAATACATCAATACATCGCACAAAGCATTCACAACACAGGATGTACATGGTTCACCCCCACCATGGGGCTATGTCCACCAACTCTTCAACTTCTTTATTAGCTTTCTTCAATCTTCTTACATGCACAGAGTCTTCAGATCAACTTCACAGAGGACAGGATATCTGCACACTCTTCGCTAGATCGTCCTTCCCCAAGCTAGGTTACAATACAAAGACTACATGCAGTCTCTTCAGTCACTTGCACTTAGCTCTTCAAGTCTCACACAACATGCATAAATCCATTACATTCGCTACTTTTCACTTATCAATTAATATTGAGCACTTAGCACACCCGTGGGCTTCTTACATCGCTTATCTACTTATTTATACATTACAAAATCAAGCCTAAACATAGGTAAACCCATGGGATGACATTCCCATACCCGTTACATAATCCCAAAAATCCCTAAAAGGGGCCGAGATCCCGCAATCTCCGCTTTGTCTTACGCTCCGCCTTCGACAGCCTATCGAAGTCCCAAAAATAGGTCAAACATGACCAAGGATCCTCAAAACTTGTTCAAGGGCCAACAGGCCCCCAACAATCACTTGTGACTCATCCCGAGTCACTATGATCTGGATAATTCTGCCTCAAAAACCTTGATCTTGGCTCGATCTGCTTCGACTTCTTGTTGTGCCACGACCTCCTGTTCGAAAAACTCTTGGATAATATCTTCATTAACAGGTCCCTCTAGGTGTTGTTCTACTGCAGTGACGACTTTCTCTAGTTCTGCTCCTCGACCTTCAATTTCTACGAACAGTTGGAAAGCCTCATCCTGTATAGGTTGGAGCCTCTGAGTCACTTCCATGACTTCTATATGAATGGCGTGGACCTATTGTTGGGCGGTGCGCTTCTCTTGGGATCACTTCATTCTTTCAACAACTGACAGGGGCTTCAACTACGCCTGCATTTTTTCTGCTTGATACTTCGCCTCTTGGAGCTGTGACTCCAGTGTCTTCAGTTCTATATTCTCAATGAGTCACTCATACGTCTGGGCACTGCGATCACTTATTTGTTTTCATTCCAAGGTGAGGCCCTTGATTCTTTCAACTGTGCCTCAAGCAGTTGCTTCCCTTTGATCCCTCACATCCTGCGGAGTGTCGAGCACTGTGAAAATATCTAAATATGATAATCTTTGTTGTAGCTACTAGATAGATTCTACGAGTTGGTCTACTTGATGCATGACTCGTTCTTCTGCCTTTGGCTCTAAGCCTGTCACAAAGAGAAGTGCTCTATTGACTACTTCTTGCACTTCGAGTTTCTCTGCGAGCAACTGTTCTTTTTCCTGTTGAATTTGTTCTTTCTCCTCTTCAAACTTTGTCTGGAGGGAAACATTCTCCTACTATGCAACTCAGTGTTGTTCTATGAGTACTTCTTGCACTTGCTTCAAGGCCTGTGTGTCTTGTTCTATTTCTTCTTCTGTGTAACGAAGTTGAGCTTCAGTCACATTAGCTAGTTGTCAGAGTTGGGCTGGCTCATTTCCCAACTCTTGTTCTCCTGATGGCAGGGGTGCAGTGGACACTACGCAACTGGACTGAAGGGCCTGTTTTACCCCCCGGAGTTCAACCTCAATACTGTCGTACATCTCCTTTTTCTTGGCTTCTTGTTTCTACAATATTTCCCATGAGGCATTGTTCACAGCTACAGTGATGAAGTCAAAATCATCGACAGTGAGCACAGTCTTTGTATTAGTCATGGCGGCTTTGGGTTTCTTCTGGGAAGAGGGTTTCAGGGGAGAAACCTTCCTCTTATTCAAAGGATCGGCCTCATATTTGGGCAGTGTTACATCACCTTGCTTCTTCTCATCTTCTTTTTCATTTATTTCTTCTACTTCGTCATCACCCCCTCGGTCAGGTGATACTAAAGTAGTCTTCTCTGATGTGCTTCTTAAGTCTTTGACTTCTTCGGTCTTCTTCATTCTGCTAGGTCCGGGTGTGTCATGTTCCTTGTGAGTGGCCTCTGAGCTATCAGTTTCAGGGTCAGACATATCTGCAGGGTCAGCAGGGATAAGGAGGTATGCTGACCATTCCCTAGTGATCTCCTCAAGGTCCTCTTCGATGAGATTGTAGTATGACTAAATCTCCTCCTTATGTTCGTCTACTCACACAGTAATATAGATGAAGTGTTGATCTGTGCAAAAATTCATGAGGGGTCTGAACCATTGTAGGGTGTTCGAAGTCATGCGAGGTTTGGCTTCGATATCCCTCTTCAGCTTGAGGTATTATGTGTGAAAGAAAATGTTTGAATGCCACTGTTTTCCCATGTCGCTTCAGTACTAGAGCATGGTGAACTTTGCAATGAGTAGATCGAATGGTTTAATGTATGGGAAGGTCACACCTTTCAACATCTCCCAAGCAACAAACACGATGAGTATCAGGAGCCAGCTAAAGTGGAACTCGTAGCCCTGATCCTGTTCTTCATGATAGTCTACTTCTAGATGATTAACTAGGTACTTCACCCAGTTCATCTGTAGGCCTTCTACACATTTCCCCGCAAGTTCAACAACAAAGCCTATGACTTGCATGGTTCTGTTCTTTCTTACTATCTTCCCTACAATTAATTGACATGCTAGGTGCACTACGCCATTCTGCATGGAATCTACCTTGTAGCCTCACGTCCCCTTCTCTACATCGTCGTAGGTATCCTTGATCTTCTATGCTAATGTGCAATCTATGGCTTTCCCTGGATAGAAATCCTACAGGTCGAGTCTTTGCATACTCAATCCATTGATCCTATGGATCAACATTAGATCGACTGTGATACGGAGGTCTAGCCATAAGTAGCCGCCATGGTAAAATGAAAGTAGGAGATTGACATAAGAATTAACTTCATGGTGCCTTCCAAAGTGTGGTATTTTCATTACGTTCAATAGGGTGGACTACGTGAGGTTCATTTTCCATGGTTGGGGGATTATTTTCGTGTTCTTCCCCTTCGTCCTGGTCAAGTATTTATACGGGGTGAGCATACTATGACTATTGCGGTCCCCTAAGTTGAAGTTGTTGAACTTCAATGCTGCGATCTTGTCCTGCTATGCTCGAACTGTGTGTATCCCCTTTGGGAGGTACACAATAACCATGGTGTACTCAAAATCTATCCGTACACTATCACAACTCAGCACGTCGGCTAGAGGCGGGATGTAGTCAGGCAATATAGTTGGGATCAGCTTCGCATTTGCTAGGTCATATCTGTGCTTGGTTCTCTTTTCTATGACCACTCCAGAGGGCCCGAATTCACGAGCGGTCGATGGAGAGGCTTGCACTCCTCTCGTCGATGATTCTTGAACACTTGCAGACATTAATTTCTCGGCCATGAGATCGATGAGAACTTCTTCGACGATTTTCTCCACAGCGCTAAGCTCGTCCGACATACATGATTAGATCAGATAGATGACTGAATGCGCAAAACAATATCACTGATGTCGATCTTACTAATCACAACGTAGTAGCAATAATTTCTCTCTAATACAATTTGTAAAAGTGTCGATGGAATAAGTAGTCAACTAGGTAACAAATCTCTCCAACGGGTGAGAAGCCTTCATTAATTCAGTTTTTCTCGTTCCGGGACAGTCCCAACGGTCTGATGGGGAGCTTCCTAGCTGTAAATGTTGTTCTAACCATTTGTGGCATCAGTCTAATGGTTATATTGTTCTCAATAGCTACATTTATTTTCCATGGTGATGTGCCATGTGACATTGTTCTGATATCCCAACGAATTTCCTGTTTTGCAAATTTTCCTTCTGCAAAGTTCCCTCTGGAACCTTCTATAACTTTTTTATCTTTTCTCTCTTCTTACTTAGTTTTCTATCCTTCTTTCCAATGAGCTTCGTCTCTTTATTCCTCTTTGCATTTTGATTCTTGTCTTCTTTTGGCATAGTAGCTTCGCACTGTTGAGATTCCTTTGTAGGGTGCATGGGTAATACTTCTTCTTTATCTGGGGTAGGTGCTTCAGTATTCTGTGAGTCTTCTTGGGTTCTTTAAACTTAGGCATCCAATTTAAATAACTTTGATCTGTTCTCATGTTACTCAGTCAAGTGCGCGATCCTCCTAGTCATGAAATATTTTAATTCTTGCTTTTTTTGCTCTAAGACTTCTTCTTCTTTCCTTCTAGACTGATCCTTCTCAATCTAGGGTTTTCCTGGTAACATAGTAAATGGAGCATTCTTCTCAATAAATTTAACAGCCTCAAAATCTTCCTCTGTCGAACTTCCATGAGAACTCATAGATATATGGGTAAGTCTTCCACATAGGGTTATCAGTTTTCCTCTAAACAATCCTATTCCTCCCAATGAAAGAATCATAGTAGGCTTTCCTAAAATTTCCCAAGTTCTTTCTGTCATGACATTCACCTATGTTTCTTCATCCAAAATACAATCAATGTCGAAGTCTCCTATTCTTACTTCTATTTTCTCTTTCTCTTTTAAGATCTATGATAGATTAGTATCTCGATGGTCATTCAGGGTTTCTTTCATCTGTAATAGTACAGTCCCTAATTCCTTCTGAGGTTTTGCCAAGGTCTTAGTTTCTTGACCTCTCTTAGGGTCTACTTATTCCATATTCATTCTTTCAAGATTAGCAATCATTCTAGGGCAATCTAAAACTTCATGGTCCATATATTTCCAAAAAAGAAAACTAGGTATCCTACCAGGACATTGCTTAGCCAGATGACCTGGTCTTCTACAACTGTAAAAAAGGGTTAATCCTCTCTTTCTCTTAAATGATCCCCAACCTTTCATGTACTGTGCACTAGGACCATAGTAGTTAACCTGCAAAAAAAAAATTCTAGGATCCTGCATCCATTTGTTAGTCCAAACATTCTTTCTATGCATTGGTATAACATATCTTTCATTATTCTTATCAAATATACTCATATCAAACCTCTTTTATTATATATGTTCCCTAGTTTTCAGGCTAGGACAAAATTTATCAAACATACCTAGATCCATACTTTTGAAACACAAATTTCCACTTATCTTACCTTTAACAAAGCACAAACCTTAAAGATCTTACCTCTTTTCTTTAGATCGAACTTATTTTCTTAGCACAAAGATTCACAGATCGAGTAGAATACTGTGCACTAGGGAAACAGATCTACGCATAGAGATTTCACAATTTCAGGTCAAATCTTCTCACAAAGCTCCTCTTTCCTCAATTCCCAAAAATCACAGTTTCAAGTTAGATCTTCGCACAAAGATTCTTTTTCCTCAGTTCCTAACAATCATAGTTTCAAGTCCCGGCAACAGAACCATTTTTTGGCACAGGGGCAGACCAGCCATGGTTGAATGATACAACAATGCACCAACAAAACCCTAACCATCGACCCTTTCGACAACACCTAAGAAGAAGATGAAGTCTCACCTGAGGTAGAGGCAAGGGTGGTTGCAGGACTCTAGTGTCTGCAACCTTAGCTGGGACACAGATCTGTGTTTGTAACACCTTGACAAAACACTTAGAAATATAGTTCATCAATGTTTAACTCGTATCTACTTCACAGGTAAATAACCTAATTACATAGCATCGTAGTATTCAACCAAATCTAGCATCTAACAACACTTAGCATGACGAAACAGATCAGATCTAGCAGATTCAAGCACTAAGCACATTCACACAAGTTAGATCCATCATTTACTCTCACTATTAAGCACAAAGCAACAACAAATCTGCTTATCATTCATCTATATCAAAGCACTAAGAAAGTAAATACATCAATACATCGCACAAAGCATTCACAACACAGGATGTACGTGGTTCACCCCCACCCTGGGGCTACGTCCACCAACTCTTCATCTTCTTTATTAGCTTTATTCAATCTTCTTACATGCACAAATTCTTCAGATCAACTTCGCAGAGGACAGGAGATCTATGCACTCTTCACTAGATCCTCCTTCCCCAAGCTAGGTTACAACACAAAACCTACATACAATCTCTTCAGTCACTTTCACTTAGCTCTGTAGGTCTCACACAACATGCACAAAGACATTACATTCGCTACTTTTCACTTAGCAATTAATACTGAGCACTTAGCATGCCCGGGGGCTTCTTACATCGCCTAGCTACTTATTTATACATTACAAAATCGGTCCTAAACATGGGTAAACCCATAGGTCGACATTCCCATACCTGTTACATAATCCCAAAAATCCCTAAAAGGAGGCCAAGATCCTGCGATCTCCACTTCATCTTGTGCTCCTCCTTCAACAGCCTATCGAAGTCCCAAAAATAGGTCAAACATGACCAAGGATCCTCAAAACTTGGTCAAGGACCAACACTTGCCTATATATTTTATATTTTCAATGCAAGCCAGGTTGGTTGGCAAAATTAGTGTAGAGAATGGCTATCGAATGTAGTTTAAGATCAATCGAAATTTAATGCAAAAGTCATGAATCTTTGATGAAACAATTCTAATTATAGCAGTCATATGTATTGTTTCCTTTCTTTGCATATGTACTTCATGTACTCTTTATTCATATCTATTTTTTTCTGAATAGGAATGTAATTTCAAACATGGGATTCGTTGCACAATGCCCTGGGATTCACACCATTCAGACAAATCATTTTCCTCTAAGTTAACTCTGAATTCATCCTCAGAGGTGCTTCGAGTTACTTAATGTTCTTTTCTTCCTGCCTCACACAACAATTTTAAACTGAAGACTGTTTCTCGCTTAGCCTTTATCCTCTCAAGTTCAGTCACCGAGTCATTTGTTTCTATATTTTACTCAAATCAACTACATAGACTAAGGTCTTACTCTTTTTCTCCAATATAACCAGAAATCCATTATTTAAAGGTGTTAAATATAGTTTATAGCTTAAATCCATATCCTGTATCGAGACAAAGTCTCCCGAGAGAGCCCTCTCTAGGTCCGAAAGGCTAGTTTCGGGCCTCAAATTTGGTTTGTAGGTTGCCTCTGTCATTCGTTTCTCAGCCAAATGAAGTTTACGGAGAGCTAACACCTTCATCCAAACTATTTGTGCAAGAAAAGAGAAACTCTAATTTGACAGTTTATGAGAAGAATGTGTTCAATAAGAACAAAGAGTGGCCAACCAAGAAGCCATCCTATTAAGATATGAAGATCAATCCCTAGCTGCTCATGCTAAAGGAGGAAATAAAAATTCTGATTTTCAAAAGGAGACCCACCTTAATAAAGAAGCTCACTCTCTAAAGAGATTCCAGAAATATCATAAGGTTCAAAGAAAGAGAAAATATTTATCCTCCTATGAATGTTATCATTGTGATAATATGGGACACATTGCTAAGAATTGTCTTGCTAGAAGGGAAGAATACAAGAGGATAAATAAAAAAACACACCATGCCCATGTAGCTGAAGATGATGAGCCACCTAAGAAGTTAACCAAAGAAGAGATTGGATATTATGTTTTGTTTTTTGCCCTCTCAGGATCTGTGACACCTAGAGAGGATACTTGGCTCATAGATAATGGTGCCTCTAAGCACATGAAAGGTCAGAAAGACATTCTCTCTAGCCTTATAGAAAAGGACTTCCCCTACAAATTTTCACTTGGAGATGATTATCAGTACCCTATCAAAGGAATGGGAGAATCCACCTACAAACTTGATTCATGAACTCCAGTGAGAATGAAGGACGTACTCTATGTATCAGGTTTGAAAAAGAAATTCTTTCTATTTCATCCCTAGATAAGAAAGGTTTTAGGGTTTCATTCATAGACGGTGAAGTTCTTATGTAGTTTAAATGAAAAACTATATAATATGAAGTTGTTATTGGAATAGAAAGAAGGTGGTTTGTACAAGTTAAAAGGTCACTCATATGTATCCTTGACTCACTCTATTGAAATCCCTTATGAAATTTGTCATACAATACTAGATCACATCAAATAAAAATCCTTACCATATGTAAGCAAGGTAGTTACAGTTTTACCAAAATGAAAGGTTGATCATGAAGGTGTATGAAAAAGATATGCACAAGGAAAGAACATAAAGAATCATTTTCCAAAGAGAGACATTAAATTAGAAGGGATCTTGGAACTTGTCCACTCAGATGTATGTGGTCTAATTCCATCAACCTCTCTAAGAGGGTATGTATAACATGTATCCTTTATTGATGATTACTCTCATAAAACTTGGGTTTATTTCTTGAAGTCAAAAGTTGAAGTACTTGGAAAGTTCAAGGAATTAAAAGCCTTGATAAAAAACCTCTCTGAAAGGAAAATCAAGATACTCAGGTCAGACAATGGAGGAGAGTACACTTTAAATGAATTTGGAATATTTTGCAGAGATGTTGGGATCAATAGGGAGCTCACCACTCCCTATAATCCTCAACAAAATGGTGTAGAAGAAATAAATAATAGAACGATTATGGAAGCAGTAAATACTATGATTCATGATCAAGATCTTCCAGTGCACTTATGGGTCGAAGCAACAAGAACAAAAATATATGTCCAAAATAGATTATCACATAGTGCACTTGAATTCAAAAATCCCAAAGAAATGTTCACCAGAAAGAAGCTAGAAGTAAGCCATCTCAAAATATTTGGTTGTCCAATATTTGTACACATTCAAAAAGAAAACAGAACTAACTTGGATCCTTCAGGAAAGAAGGGAATATTTGTCGAATACTGTGAGGTATCTAAGGCCTTCATAATTTACATACTAGGTTACCATCATATTGATATCAACAAATATGTAACCTTTGATGAATATGAAACACTCAAAAGATCAAGGAAATTCCATATTGAAGAATTTTATGAAGAAGAATATGTAGATCCCATAGTTACAAAACCCATGAAGGAATTTACAGTTATCCCTAATGATGAGATCCCAAAGAAGCATGATATGATAGAATCTCAATAACCTCCATGTATGACGATCTCTCACAAGAGAAATCCATCTTGGGCGAGAGAACTTATTCAAGATGTAGATAATTATGGTTCCCCAGAAGGAACCATGAGACAAAAAAAGAATCCTAAGCCATTCTCTAGCTATATGGCCTTAATGTGTGATCCCGTAGAAAAGGAACCTACTTTCTTTGAATAAACCATTCAAGAGAAAGAATAGATGGACGCCATGACAGAAGAATATCGGTCCATTATAAAGAATGATGTATGGGAAGTAGTTCCCAGACCAAAGAACAAATATGTAGTATCTTCCAAGTGGATATACAAAATAAAAAATGCAACAGACAAAAGTATTGAAAAACACAAGGCAATATTTGTGGCTCGTGGATTTTCTCAAAAGGAAGGTATTGACTATGAAGAAACATTTTATCTTGTTTCTAGATACACTTCTATCAAACCCATCATAGCTACTACTACCAAAATGAACTGGAAGTTGCACCAGATGGATGTGAAAATAGTTTTCTTAAATGGTGTTATTTAATAAGAAGTGTATATAGAACAACCACAAGGATTTTAAGTGGAAGATAGAAATACTCATGTCTACATGTTGAAGAAAGCTCCTAGAGATTTGTATGGAAGAATTGATAGTTTCCTGAAAATATTTGGATTTACCAAGAGTAAAGTTGATCCTAAACTTTACTTGAAGGTTATGAATGATAAGCCAGTTATATTTCTAGTATATGTGGATGATTTATTCTTTACTGGAGAAGAAAATCTCATCACATATTGCAAGAAGAAGCTCGCTGCAAAGTTTGAGATGAAGGACCTAGACCTGATGCATTATTTATTTGGTCTTGAAGTTTGGAAGAGCCCATAGAAGATCTTCCTTAACCAAGGGAAGTATAAAGTTGAAATACTGAAGAGATTTGACATGTTAGAATGTAAATCCATGAATACACCCATGGAAACGAATTTGAAGCTCCTGGTTGATACTTCGTCGGAGTTGGTTGATGCTACTCTATAAAAAATATTATTGGATTGTTAATGTATATGATGAATATGAGGCTAGAGATATGTTTTTCTATGAACACCTTGAGTCAGTATCTGATGGATCCAAGACGAGTTCACCCTGTATCTAGAAAGCATGTGATGAGATACCTCAAGGGTATGTTGGATTATGGTCTTTGTTATATTGGAGATCATGACTTGAGACCGTATGGTTATACTGATTCAGATTGGGATGGAAGTCCTTCAAACAAAAAGAGCACTTCAGGATGTTGTTTTAGTTTGGGGTCAGCCATAGCTTCATGGCAAAGTAGGAAGCAATCCAGTATTTCTCTCAGCACGCAGAAGCGAAGTACATTGCAACATGTTCCACTAGTTGTGAATCCATATGGCTATGAAAGTTTTTGACAGGTTTGTTAGATTTAGAGATGGAAGCCACCATGATTCTATGTGATAACCATAGTTGTATAAAGATGATGGAGAACCCAGTGTTCCATGATAATTCGAAACACATAGAGATCCGGTACCACTACATTCGTGATATGCTGCAGAGGGGAGTTGCAAATCTCCAATATGTTGGCATAGATGAGCAGGTTGCAGATGTGTTGACCAAGCCTTTATCTATGTGAAGTTTGAGTACTTCCGAGACAAGTTTGGTGTTTTTTGAAAGGACCTCCCTTGAAAGGGGGAGTGATGTTGATGATACTATGGTATCCTGACCAACAATGGGTAGCTCCGTTAGGATTTTATATCCTAGGGGATTGATCATCCATGGGAAGATCCTAAAGGTCAGGTAAGGACAGTCTGTCAGAGTACATGTGCATGTATATTCCAGCTGTGGTCAGTAGTGGTTGCTCCGTTATGATTTTATATCCTATGGAATCTTATGATTCTTGGGCAGATCCTGAAGGTCTGGTAAGGATGGTCTGTCAGAGTAACACATGGTATATTTTTAGGATTTTATATCCAAGGGAATATTACGATTCCTTGGTATATCCTAAAGGTCCAATAAGGACGGTTTGTCAAAGTACCAAAAATGTTATTGTTGATACACCTACCTCATTCTATTGCCACATGTAGATGATGTTGTTGTTCCAGCTTTGTGTTGTTAATGATGTTGTTGTTCTAGCCTCTTGCTATGGATGATGTTGTTTTTCTATATTTTTGCTATTGATGTTGATGTTTTAGCTTCATGCTATTGCTGTTGTTGATGATGATGTTAATCCATCTCCATGATGTAAATGATGATGATATTGATGATGAGAAAAACTTTCAATCACTTATAGATGTGTCGGTCAATGTTCCAGATGCTAATGATGATGACTCCCTCTCCTTCTCTTGATGATGTTATATTGGGTCATGTCAGTAGAATACCCTTCTCGTTAAGGGGGAGTGTTGAAATATTGTAACTTCGAAGAATATTCTAATTAAATTTGAGTTATTATTCTATATATTAAATCCCCTTTTGTGGATTGATCAAGTTGGGTCTTGTACAATATCAAATCGCCTTTTGTGGATTTGTCAAACTAGATTTGTATAGTGGTATTTGTAAAGTTGGCCCCTAGTAATTATAAAATGGTTTTAACCACTTCTAGGAGAAGCCACCCCACTAAGTGAAGTGACATAACCCTAGTGCATCATCAGCTAGTATTTATATGTGAGTATGATACCTCATTTGAAAACACTCACTCTCACTGATCTAGTGCGCATATCTTAAAGGAAGTTGCAGTTGCAGGAGGAAGAGGAAGAGAGGCACATGCTTAGTCTTGGTTTATATTTGGTGTTTTGGTCTTAGTCTTGGCATTGGACTGGTAATCTATTATTGAGGAAGTTTTTGTTGGGTTTTCTCCCCCATGAGGATTTCCCGAGATAAAATGGTGCATACGTTGTGATTATGTTTCTTTCAGTGATCCTCTTTATGATATTGTTTTGAAAATGCATTGAATGTTCATGTAATTTGGAAATAACCTAATAACAACAGTAAAACTTAACACAAAGAAAGAGAGGAGGGGGATATAGAGTGA
>SNQJ01S0083824.1:0-19448 GCA_010110895.2 Picea sitchensis
TTCTGGGCAAAAGAGAACAAAAGTTTAACTACTTAGCCTCCTCAACGCACTCTATGCGGAGGTACTCAACTGCACTCGATGCAGGAATCTCCTGGCCTAAGCAGAGAAACAATTGAAACTCATTCACTCATTCTCTCAGGTTATGAACCTGATACGCAATCACATATGCAACATATAACAGATAAGCATAAAAGGAAGCAAACATGCAAAGGCACAATATCAACAACACACAGACATCAAACACATCCATGGAATTGAATCAAAGCTTTTCTATTAATTCAATGTCTGTACATGGAGGTTTCTGCTCAAGCTCTCTGCTCTGCTCTCTCCTCTTCTTGCTCCTATCTGTATGAAAATGTGAATAATAATCAACAATACAACGGAGGGTGCCTATATTCTGTTTTCCCTCTCAAAAACTAAACTGTCTAATCTACAGTTAATTATTCTATCTACTTGCATTAAATCTAAGTAAATGCCTCAGCAACCTAAGGACGAGAGCTTATCCGCTCAAGGTCCGTTACATATATAAAGTGCGCTTCATCACATCAATATATTTAATGTTTGGCGCAGCCATATTACAATGTTCCAAAATTTGAATGCTGGCGCTCTCCAGCTGTTCTCTTTTCCTCCTCATGCTGGCTCGCTTGATTGAGTGAGTGATGCTCCTGCATCAGTTTCTATGAATTCAATTACACCAGGTGGTTGATGGCCTTATGGTGGAAGGAGGAAAATAAGTTCACTAACCAGAGCAATGGTTGTTATGGAACAAATAACCTAAGGGATCCATACATCTATTTGATGGCTCTGATATGTCGGTCATATGGAGAAAAGGACTACTCCAATTTTTCGAAAGCATGGATGCCTTTGGCGTACACAATGATGATCATCAGGAGTAGCTTCAACTGGGGAGTGATAATCTCAAAACAATTAATCATATGTGTACAATAGGTTCAGATGTCTAAGGAATGGGAGGAATCCACTTTCTACATGGCCGCGTACCTTCTCGATGTCATGTGCGCAAGGAACGTCTTAACCGACATGAATCTAAGATGGCATGTTGTGGATATCTCGTTCCGCATCTACTTCAACATACTATGGGAGAACAGGTACAAAAAATATTATGCACTCATCTACAATGAATTCATTGCCGCCATTCATTTTATTATTTTTAATAAGGAATGGCCAAGACTGTCTACGACAACGAAGAAAATGATAGCCAAGGTAGGATATTGGTATTTATATGAATGCTCAACCTACATTAGGGTGTTCGAAGCCATCAAAGAACCACATATCCTACCTGCTCATGTCCCAGACCAACTTGTTGTGGGAGAAATAGAATATCAGACCATCCTACAGGGCTATAACGCCACATTGGTCAAAGACAAGAAACATGCTTTCATACCCTACGGTTTTCATATAGGGTTCTATCCAGTGAAGGATATTTCTCAAGCCAAACAAGAGGGGCTTAACCAACTGGAATTTAGATTCCAGATAGGCCGATTCCGCAAGAAAAATCCTAAATTCTTGGTCCTCCAACATGCTTCGCAAGTATCATCCTACTGGCCATATGCTCATGATAAGTTTGAGGAAAAAAATTTCACAGAGTGCGCTCAGGACTGGGACGAGGTGTTGCAGAGGATGACCAACCCAAACATGACCAGGTTCAAGGCCATGAGCATGGAATAATAGGTGGAAATGATAGAGCATTCGTCTCAAGAGGCCCTCAGGGCTAGGGAAGAAATCAGAGTAGCAGAGACAACAGAGGCACGAAGAAGGGGATTAATCTTGATACAAGGGGCACAAAGGATCATTGATCAGTTGAAAAATGACCCCAATATGATATAAATTACGAGGATCCCAACCGATGACCCAATCAAAAGCCGAGGAGAACCAAGTGGCCTAGAGACAATACAGATTGAAGAAACCATCGGGTCAGAAAACCCTGAAGCTCCACTAACACAGATCAGATCACCAGGGTAAGTTTCATCTTGACCTGAGATAGTGAGGACATCAGGGAGAAAACGTATAGCAAATCCCTTGTTCGATTTAATAACCATCTACGATAATGAGGAGAGTTCAGAGGTGCCCCTGGTCACTCTGGTGCAAATTATAGAGGAGAAAGAACCCGAGAGAGCATCCACCCCGGGTCTCGATGCATCAATCCATAGATACTCGTAGAACAATAATGAGGTAGAAAGTGTTTTGGACATTGAGCCACTCAGCATACCGTCAACCACAATGGATAGCTCGAAGGATGAGCTAGGATCGCGCGAACAGGAAGAATAAATCCCATAATAGGAAATCGCCATTTCAGCGGACGATTATCAAGTAAGTACCAAACCTGCCCCTTGATTCCTCAGTTTTGGCCAGTACCTTGCCAGTTGATGAGAAACGACCAGAGGCTAAGCCATCAGAGCACATAGAAGAGGCTCAAGAACCCAACCTTGAATATATACACACAATTGGGAGCCTAGGAAACATTCAAACTTGGGGAGAACAAAAAATCCCCAAAATGATTAATGAGGTTTCTGATATACAAGCAATCGCCTACGACCGAAAGAAGAAATTCATCATGAAGAGAACCACTAAGAAGAGGAGGCTTATATTGGACAATTCGATCCTCATCACCACAGAGGAGAAATTGATCATCACAAAGCATGCCAAAACGTTTGAGCTTATCAACACAGGGATGGCGATCACAGATGCCTCTCTAGATAGAGAAAGGAAATATGGAGAGGAGCTAGCCATTGCGCTAAAAGTGTTGGATCATCTGCTACACTTGGTGAAACACTATCAAGATTCCATGCAAGCCATGATGTTTTTAAGAAGTGAGTTCCAAGACGCCTATGGCAAATTCACGAGTGAATGTCACCTTTTCATTGTAGGGATAGACGAATTCCAAGAAGACACCCTTATGGCACTAGTGACTTGCAAAGATGTGGAAATATGGTACGATAAGACCACCAAGAAGTGGAAAGAATTGATTACATCATCGCGGTTCAAAAGAGCCGAGATGACGAAGAACACAATATTCAGGTGTTGAGGGACATAAGCATAGATTGGATAAGGAAAGCGCCTGAATACTGGGTTAAAATTGCCCAAGAACCTCAGTGGGAGATTCAAGAGAAATGGGCCTATTGCGAAAGAAGTTGGGTCAAGATCAATCGGGAGATGAGAGATATCGATCTCCCAGAATTCAGCTCACCCAAGGACTTTGTCGACTTGCATGACATAGTCAAACAACATGCAGAACAAGACTCATTGTGGACTACAAAGATAGCAAAGGTGGAGAACATGGCTCCAAGTCAAGTATAGTAGTTCATGGAGCACCTGATCAAGGCTCGAAAAGTATTACAAAAGTTAAGTGTTAAAATAGTAAAGTATTGGGCATGAGAAATAGAGATAAAGGAGATCCTTTTGGCCTCGATGGACCAACACAAATTCATGTATGCCAACACATGCAAGGAACTCTTCGTCAAATGTTCAGAGTATGAGAAGAGTCATCCACTTAAGTAAAACCATTTTATTACTCCTAGAAGACAAAGATATGGAAGCTCCATGTGGTGATGTTTTGTTTTAATTAGATTTCACTTTTTATAGTTATTTTTAGTTAATAATTTGTCATAAATAAGAGGATTGACCTTTTAGAAGAGGTTGATGGTTTTGGCAAAGACCCTCATTTTTTGGAATTGTAAAGAACTATTTCAGAACTACCTTAATTGAGAAGTCTTGTTTAGGACCAGAGAAATGTTTTTGTTTTACATTGAAGGTGTGTGTTAGTGGATGTAAGGAGGAATTACTTCTGAATTTATCTCATGAATAGATGTTGTAATGAGTAAGAGTTTATGAATCTATTGATAAGTTAGTTGATTCAATATTTTTATAGTTCTTGTCTCTAATGATGGAAATAAAATCATTGTGTTAATGTGTGATTAGTGATTAGAGCTAAGGAAACTATTTTTCTGGCCACAATTTTATTGCATGTATGTTTTCTTTCGATAATTATATCTCAGTCAATAATTGAAATACCAACAAGTTGATGTATTATTACTAGGATTGTCGTAGGTGTGAAAATATTTGTCTACATGTTTGAGCACGAGGGTTATCCTGAGATCAGCCTTCTTCAGTAGTTAAATTTCCCTCCCTTTACCAAATGGTTTATACCAATGCACATCCTTTTATCAAACCCATCTAATAAAATAAAATACAAAAAGAGAACATTCAAACTGAAGGAGGAGCTTTCACAAGAAGGCATCCTGTCAATCACTATGTAAATCCCATCGATTAATTGGCTGGATCAACAGATCTGGAGAACCATTCCACTATCAAAATTTGTAGAGTCTAATTGGGCCTCGATGGCGGGTTTGGTTGCTATTGTTGAGTTAAATGGATTTAGGACCCCTCAACAAAATTGGTGCTAGAAGGAGGGCCTGATGAATGAATGGCTAATAGTCTTTCTGATATAATATTTCACACAACCTGTAGATTCAAAACAACCCACATGCATGGCTATTCATCCTCAAGATAACCCACATACATCTAGTACTCCTGAAACGAGTAACTCACCCCAACAAGAGGAAGAAACTTTATTCCCTAAAATACCTTACACTCTTCCCCACGAGGAGGTGAACCAATTTAGAATAATCACAAGATCTTACGCATGACAAATTGGAATACCACCATTAGCTCTGTTACTTCCTCATAGAAAACAAGTAAGAAGACCAGTGGTCGACACCCCCTACCGGATTTTTGTCCACACAGTAGAATACCTGATATATTTTTCCCTCACTGAGAGCGAACCCCCTCAATATAATCCCCGAAACCCTAGATGGTAACTTCTCTTAGCCCAAATTTTTTTAATCTGACGAGGAACATTTTAACTTAGAATGCTTAGTTTCGGAGTCGGACGAAATGGAAGATAAAAATGATCATAATGAAGAAAGGGGAGAACCAACTCAGAATAATCAACCTTGGTTGGCCATATATTTTCTATCCATCCCCGGATGAGTACATAACCTTCCTCGACATCCAGAAAAGTTACTCCCTAAATTTGACCCTGAAATTTCAGGATTTCCTGAAGACCATATCAAAAAGTTCATACTAGCTATTAGACCGATGAATGTCCAACATGAAGATGTAGTATTCAGGATTTTCCCCTATAACTTTGAGAATTCATCTTGCACATGGTATTTTAAGCTTTCTGTAGGGTCCATAACTAGTTGGATGAAGTTTCAAAAAGATTTTTTAGACAAATTCTTAGAAGAAACCACTACAGGAGATTTGATGGACGAGTTGTTCACCGCCACCATGAGCTCAAAATAAAAGGTTAAAGACTTCAATCAACGATTTACCACTATCCTGAACAAGTTCCAACCCGAAGTTAAACCTGAAGTATACGCTAATGCTCTCCCTGCTTCCATTTCCATGATTGTAAAAAGGGATGCCAAAAAAACCCTAGCTGAGAATTTTGAGGAAGCCAAAATTCCAAATGAAGGGATGTAAAGAAGGCCATGTCTCATTAGTTAAGAAGCAAGTTTAATCTGCACCCAGGAGAGGATTCTTGTTGACCAGACCCCCAGGGAAAGAAACAAAACAAGGTCCCAAAAAGGGAAGTGGAGACATAGAATACCTACAATGGATGATAAAGAAGTTGTCAACTTAAATCATAGACATGAAAAGAAGTGCAAGGGAAGGAAATCAAGGCCAAAGGACCTATAAACCATTTTTTAAAAGGAACCCACCATTCAAATAAATTGAACCTCCCCCAACCAACTTAAACATCGACCTGGGTAATGTAGCATCTGACTCTTTCTGTACCTATCACTAGGAGAAACATTCTAAAAGAGACTTTCCACAATGGGTGCATGCCATGAATTTGATGGCCAATCGATTCCTAGAAGAATTTTCCCTTAAGAAACAATCAAGCATCTCAACGATGAATATTGTGGATCAGGAAAAAGATGACCCGTTGAAAGAAACAACCATGTTGTTGTGGGACCTAGACTTGCCAATGCTTGTCGATGATCTATTTGATGTTCAAGAACCACCCGTTGAGGTCTTGGCTGTGAAAATGTGAAGTAGGGGTCAACCTGTCTCAAATGACCTTACCATTTCCCAAACTTCAAAAGGAAAACTGACATCCAATCACCTAAAATCACCTTTTTTCTCCCAAATAAACCCTATAAATATCCATACACGAGAATCACCCAAGATAGACTACAACATAGTAGAAGATTTAAAAAGATTAAAAGAAAATATATCGGTCATGGACATGTGTAGAATTCCCCAGAAAAAGGATTTTCTGTTACAAGCTTTGAAGACAGTAGAGACTCCAATAACAAACATTTATCAAGGGGAAAATCTAGCCCCCACATGTCTAAGAAATAAACCAATTGTAAACGCTTTCTTTGAAGATAAAAAAATAAATCATTTTGTCCCACCGTTCATCTTGACATTTGAAGTCTTCAACAAAAACCTGCATAATTGTTTGGTTGACTCAGGGGCATCCTCTAATGTTATGCCATTATCTATCTGCAAGGAATTAAACACAGTCCCTCTCAAAAGAGATAAACATGTGATATAATTAGACATAACCCGGGTGAAAGTGATGGGAGAATTCAAGGATGTCATGATTAGAATGGAAACACACCCGAAATTTGTTCAAGTAATTGACATCATTGTGGTAGATATACCAGAAGCTCATGGAATGCTACTTAGTTGAGATTGGTCTGAGAAGTTGAATGGATACTTTAGCACAAAATGGGCTCACCTTTGGTTTCCATTGAAGGGAAACACAAACATGATTAGGATCGATAGGGAAAGGTATCTCAAACATATTGTCACCGATTTAGAATCCATCAACGAACCCTCTTCTGTAGATTTCACTGTGCTAGCTAGGAAACTACTCCTGTGACTCTGATTTTCATAATTTATCCCCTCTCTCATCTGATGTCCCTCTTACTCAAAAATCTGAAATGACTTTTCAATAAAATATACCGATGACGGTAGAAGAAACCCTCCTCTGTCAAGAACCTCTGTTGAAAACCATAGAGCAGATAGGAGAAGGGGAGGAAATTGGTAGGCAAGGAGAAGCTAATGGTTGTCACTCACAAATTTAGACCTTTTACTTTGATGGATATAAATTGCAAGAAGGGTTAGGAGTGGGGTGTATCCTTATTGATCTGAAGGGGAAATGGAATTTACTCTCCTGCAGACTAGAATTTGAATGCACTAATAACACCGTCAAGTATGAAGCTTTAGTGAAAGGGCTAAAGAAAGAAATAGACTTAAATGTTAAATAACTAAAGGTTTTCGGACACTCTGAAATCATCATTAGGAAAGTAAGGAACACTATACACTGCAACTCTCCCCACCTGAGGAATTATCAACAAGAAGTGCACACACTAGTAGAACATTTTGAAGCCTTAAACATTACAATGATCCCCAGAGCAAAGAATACTCTTTCTGATTCCCTGGCCACTGCTTCCTTAAGGATATCCCCTTTAGAAGAATATGAAGCATCCTGGTTCACTATGGAGCTACTCTACAAGCCATCAATGCCCAACAATATCTCTAATTGGAAGGTCTTTGAAGAATATTAACAGATCATAAACTTTTTAACCAATCAAGAAAATTTTAAATATGGCTATTGACGATGAAATATTTCAGGAGCAACTAGTAGAAACTGATCCCCATGAACAAAGAGATGGAACAAATCAGTCGACTAAAAAACCAAGGTTTCACATGATACCGAAAGGGGTAGCCAATTTGGAGAACCTTTTTTAATTGAGGGAAATATTTAAAGGGTCAGCAAACAAAAATACATGGACCTCTTGTCCCATGTATGAGACTATAAACCTAGGAACCCGGGAAAACCCTAAGAATATAAATCTTGGAAAGATAGTATCTAAAGAAGAGAGGAAAGCCTATCTCAAATTGTTTAGAGAATATCAAGATGTTTTTGCATGGTCCTACTGAGATTTGAAAACTTATGATACTCGCATTATCCAACACGCAATCCCATTAAAACCCAAAGTAAAACCTTTCCAATAGAAGCTCCAGAAGTATCGCCCATCCTTGAAGCCTCTCATGTGTCAGGAGTTGAAGAAATTACTAGATGCTAAAATTATATTTTAGATTAGACACTCAGCCTGGGTATCAAATTTGGTTCCTGTTAGGAAAAAGTCTAGCGAGATCTGTGTTTGTGTGGAATTTAGAAATCTAAACAGAGAATCATAAAAGGACAACTACCCTGTCCCACCGATGGATCAACTCTTGCAGACCATGTCTAGTTCTGAGGTCTTTTTCCTACTGGATGTTTTTTCAAGTTACAACCAAGTTCTAGTTTCAGAGGAAGACTGATTGAAAACTACCTTTCGAACCAAGTGGGGAACCTTTTCTTATAAACGCATGACCTTTGGTTTAATCAATGCAGGGGAAACCTTCCAAAGGGCCATGGACATAGAGTTTTGGATACTAATCAACAAATGTGTAGTAGTTTATTTGGATGACATGACTGTGTATTCAAAGAATAGAGAAGATTACATCGAACACCTAACCCAGATTTTCGAAAGGTGTATGAAATACAATATATCTTTAAACCCTAAGAAACCTATATTTGGTGTCGAGGAAGGGAAAATATTAGGTCATATTATATCTCAAGCAGGAATTTTCATAGACCCAGAACGAATTAGGGCAGTAGCTCAACTTCCATTACCCCACAACAAAAAGGCTATGCAATCATTCTTTGGGAAAATCAATTTTGTGAGGAAGTTCACCCCCGATTTCACTGAAACTATTAAACCCTTACAAAAAATGATCTGCAAAGATGTTGAATTTAAGTGGGATGATGAACAAAAAAATTCTTTCATCAATATTAAGACTGCAATATCTCAAGCTCCAGTGTTGCGATGTCTCGACTTTAGCAAAAAAAAATTCCTCTACACTTTTTCCTCTGACCAATCGTTAGCTGCAGTATTGACTCAAAAGGATGATGACAACAATGAGGCACCAATATCATTTATGAGCACTAATCTCTAAGGGGTCGAGCTAAATTACCATTCTATAGACAAACATGCTTATGTGGTGTACAAGGCAGTAAAACATTTCATATCTTACATCCTAAAAAACCACACCAAAGTCATTGTGCCCCATACTACAGTATGATCCCTATTCACTCAACATGAGATGGGGGAAAGAAGAGGAAACTGGATGGAAATATTCCAATAATTTGATATAGATATAAAGCCTACCAAACTGGTTAAAGGGAAAGGATTGTGTAAACTGGTCGCAGAAGCTGAGGAACAAGTAAATGAAGACCCCTGGTGGGAGAATGAATTGGAATTATGGTGTAGCGAGTCTTTATATGTTCCCCCAGGGCAAGATTCTTGGTATGGGAAACTAACTTATCTCTTCAATCATGAGACTTTCCCATAAAACTCAAAACCTAAGGAAAGGAGATCTCTCTGACTAAAATTGACACAATATCGTCTCGTAAATTTGGTGCTCTTCCACATTAATTATGATGGGGTACTTTTAATATGTCTTGAACGTGAAGATGCAGACAAGGTTCTGAAGGAGCTCCATGATGGTCCTGTAGGTGGACACTTTGCAGGGAATACCACTGCTCACAAGATACTGAGAGTCGACTATTATTGGCCTACTTTGTTTAGAGATGCTCACACATATGCTAGAAACTGTAAAACTTGTCAAATGAGTGAGGGAGGGAAAAGAGAGCAGTTTTCCCACTCCAACATGTGGCTGTCTCCATACCATTCAAGCAATGGGGGTTAGATGTCATAGGATAAATCACAACGAGTTCTTCAAAACAACATAGATACATACTGATTGCCACAGACTATTTAACGAAATGGGAAGAGGTCGTCCCTCTGACTCATGTAAAAGAAAAGGTGGTGATCCAATTCATAGAACAACCGCTGACCATAAGGTTCAGTATGCCTTTTGTTCTTGGTTTTTATAACACCACTTATTTTTCTTCCACCTTATTAACAAAGTTCTCTCTAGACAAAGGAATCATAATCAGATACTCTGCAAACTACTATCCATAGGGGAATGGAGTGGCAGAATCAACCAATAAGAACCTAGTGAGGATATTAAAGAAAAAAGTTGTAGAAAATCAGAGGAATTGGCATATTTCACTTCATAACACCTTATGGGATGATAGGGTAACACCCAAGGAAGCTATAGGGAATTACCCATACTTTTTGGTATACGAACAAGAATACATTCTCCCGAACAGGCTATATATTCCATCTCTTCATCTTGTTCAAGGTTCTAGAGGACTCATCGGTTATTAAACAAAGAATTGATACTATCCTCATGCTGGAAGAAGAAAGGGAGAAAGAAAAATCAAAATTCATTTCTCATCAACAGATAATTAAAATATGGTTTGACAAGCATAATGCCAAAGAGAAGAATTTTGAAGTAGGAGACTTAGTCCTGAAATGGGACAGAGTGAATGAGTCGAAGGGAAAACATTCAAAGTTTCAGAATCTATGGATTAGACCTTTTCAAGTAGTCGAGAAACTTGGGGCATGCATGTATTGGTTGCAAAATCTGAAGGGGGAACCCTGATGCCCTCCCGGTGAATGACCAAGCCCTAAAACGATATTTATGTTAAAAAATAAAAAATAAAAAATAAAAAAAAGATGTTTGTGTTTTCATGATAGTTTGTTTTAGGGTAGGTTGATTGCAAAGTCCTTCATTTTTTTTTCTTGTTATAGTATTTTTGTGATTTGAAGATTGTGTTCTACAAGGCATTGGTTGACCTTAGTTCATGTGGTATAACGAATTATGTTCCTGACTCATGCTTACATACAACACAAGAAGTGTTGGAAGAACTGCGGTTGTTTTGAAGGAGTTTTGTATCTAACCTTTGAAAATAAACAACCTTGGAAAGTGATGAAGTGTTTGCGTGGTGGTCTGGTAAAACCTAAAGGGAAAGATGGTAAGCTGGAAAGGACCACATGTACCTCAAGACAGATCTAGCAAAATTTCACCTTAATCATCTCATTTTGCAAATAACAGACGTCCTCCTCTCCCACTCGCTTTGGGAAGTTTGCCGAAATAAACCCAATTATATCAAATGAGTACAGAGTAGGAGAGGGTATTCAGATAAATCTATCAGGGCTATGGACGCTCACAAGCAGTGGAGCAAGTTCTGTGATTTCGGGGTGACTCCATCGGGACTATGGATGCTTGCTGACAACGAAGCAACACCGTAGCAAGTGAATGGTGATAACTACAAGGCCTGGTGCCAATTAATGATTTCTTCAACTCTTTTCAAAAGAGGGAATGGGTCACGGTTAAAGGGAATGAAGGTGTAATAAAGGTTGAAACCCCACATGTAATCCCAGATTCACGAACTGGGTGAATTTCAAATGCAAGGATAGAAGAGGCTCTGATAAAAAACCAGTTAAGTTCTTAACCTGTTTCTACAACAGCTGAGTTCAGGGAAGGAGCAAATATTCTTCTTTCGCTCAATAAGTCGCCATTTGTTGAGCACTCAACACACCCTAAATGCCTTATCAAATTTTGTCACTTTTTGGGTACCACTTGTTTTCTTCACTATCTGAATCGATTTCATCTTGGGAAATGGTTTATCTTTTCTTTGTTTTCATGTCTCTTATCACCTAGTCAGGTTTGTTTGAACTTGTGAAACCTCATGTCTAAAATACCTTAACACCCGAATTAAGAATCGACAACTAAACACTGCACCTAACACACTCAGGTTCAACATTGGAAATAATTCAAGTAAGTAAAGGAACCACATGAAAAAAATAGTTGTTGAGCGTCGATTCTCATCGGCATTGGTTGAAGGTGGTTCTAGTTTGCATAAGTTATTCACATAAAGGTTTTAGAGATAACCGATCCCCTTCAGCATTGGAAAAATACGAGAAAGATAGACATCAAAAAAGGACGTAAAGAAACCACTGATAACTGATGCCCGATGCACTTTATCAGGATCAGGGAAATTCAGAAAGGTTACAACAATCATCTTGACAACGATAAAATTATCGTCGATCGCCGATCCCCAATGCACTTTCGACATCGATACCTTTTTCAAGGGAGATGATCCGAGAGCACTTGGGCAAGTTTATCTCCGATCGCTGATGCTTGCCACTTTTCGGCGTTATGAGGTTAGTATTGGGTTTTATAATGAATGGATTAAAGAAAGTATCGACTCCGACTAACACGAGCGAATGAAGTCACTTGTCTCGAACTCCATGTGTCTTTACCAGGTAAGGAGGTCGTACGGTCTATTTTTATCCTGAGTCATTTTGGTTCCCTTGGTCCTAGTCATGCCTCCTAGTCATCTTTTCCACGTCATCTTTGTAGGGCAAGATCTATCAATGTTGGAGATTTTTCAAGAGGATATCAATGAAATGTTCAAAGCACAATCCCGACCCTTGATCCACCAACTGAAAGAGTGGAGCGATGGGATGTTTGTGGCATAAGATACAATCAAATTTGTACATTTAATAGACCAGTCAATGCTCGATCCCACATTTTGTTCAACCCTGTGCATCGATTAGACAATAACAATTTGAAATTTCCAATAGATCACTTTACCACCCATGCCCGCGTCGTCAACCCATGATGAATTTAATTTTAAGCATATTTGAAGATCTGGCAGTAGATTTAATGAAATTATACTCATAACCCAAATTGAATGGTTGATGCGACATGGTAAGTTAATTCATGTTTAAATCTCTAGAGCGGTTTTTGGAACCAATTCATTATGCACACAAGATGAAATCCAGAGAATCCGAAGAATAAAAGAAAGCGTCTCAAGACTATAATGACCCTCTGATTATCAAAACCAAGTTTAACAAGCTATAGAGGAAATATGCCAGCAGAAAATCTTACCACGAGATGCTCATCGAGGGTGCCCAAGATAAAGGAAGTTGAAACAGGCGAAGGTTATTCTTTGGGGATCGCAAGGCAGTTGGAGTATGCTCCCAGGGTGGAGCATGTCATCAGAACATAAACAAATGAAATGTTTTTCCCAGACCTCGACTTTCGATGATACTGAATCAAGCACCACATCTAAAGTAATTCTCCCACAGTGGGGGGATCTCTTTAAAATAATTATCCGAGAAGAATACCTAAAATTTATCCCACACAATAACCCAGACGTGAGGACGGTCAATGACCAAGTGTTCTCGAACATTCGATGGTCATATATAGACATGGTGGCAAGAAGAACCTCGATTTTTCCCTGCATAGAGGTTCTAAAATGGCTCATTGACCACACATATGGGCATAAGTTATTGATCAATGATGAGAATGGCGGATGTGTCGGATTTTTCCTCCTGACAGAAGTCTAGAAATACTACAAGCTTAGTGACCCAGAGGAGCGACTCAACACAAACTTCGTGGTGAAGTTATAGGAATTCCATGACACCAGCTGGTTGATGGCCTCATGGTGGAAGGAGGACAAGAATTTCAATAACCAGAGCAATGGTTGGTATGGAACAATCAACCTGATAGATCCATACATCTACTTGATGGCTCTCATCTATTGGTTATATGGAGAAAAGGACGGCTCCAAGTTTTCAGAAGCATGGATTCCTTTGGCGTACACAGTGGTGATCGTTGAGAGTAGCTTCAACTGGGGAGAGATAATCTCAAAACAATTAAGCATCTATGTACAACAAGCTCAGACACTGAATGAAGGGGAGGCATCCACTTTCTACATGGCCTTGTACCTTCTCAATGTCATGAGTGAAAGGAACATATTCGTCGTCATGAATCTAAGCTAGCATGTTGTGAAGCTCCCGGTCCATGTCTACTTCAACATGCTATGGGAGAACAAGTACACAAAATATTACGCACTCATCTGCGATGAATTTATTGCCCACATTCATTTTATTATTTTTAATAAGGAATGCCCAAGACTATCTATGACAGCCAAGAAAATCATAGCCAAGGTAGGACATTGGTATTTAGACGAATGCTCAACCTACATTAGGGTGTTCGGGGCAACTGGAGCACCACATCTCCTTCCCACTCACGTCCCATACTAGCTCATTGTGGGATAAATATGTTATCATACCATCCTGCAGGGCTATAACGCCACATTGGTTGAAGAAAAGAAATGAGCTTTCATACCCTATGGTTTTCATATAGGGTTCTATCCGGTGAAGGATACTACTCAAGCCAAACAATAGGGGCTTAACCAACTAGAATTCATATTCCAGACATGCCGATTCTGCAAGAACGATCCTAAAGTCCTGGTCCTCCAACATGCTTCGCAAGTATCATCCTGCCGGCCATATGCTCATGATACGTTTGAGGACATAATTTTCACAGAGTGCACCTAGGACTGAGACGAGGTGGTGTAGAGGATGGACAAACCAAACATGACCAGGTTCAAGGCCATGAGCATGGACGAATAGGTGGAAACGATAGAGAAGTCGGCTCAAGAGGCCCTCAAGACCAGTGAATAAATGAGAGTGATAAAGACAATATAGTCACAAAGAAGGGGATTACTCTTGATAGAAGGGGTGTAGAGGATCATTGATTAGTTGAAAAATGACCCCAATTTGATAGAAATGACAAGGATCCTAGCTGATGACCTAGTTGAAAGCCAAGGATAACCAAGTGGCCCAGAGCCAATACAGATTGAAGAAACCATCCGGTGGAAAGCCCTGAAGCTCCACCACCATAGGTCGGATCACCAGGGGAAGTTTCGGATCGGCCTGAGATAGTGAGGACATCAGGGAGAACAAGTATAGAAAATCCCTTGTTCAATTTAATAACCATCTACGGTGATGAGGAGAGTTCATAGGTGTCCTTGGTCAGTCTGGTGCAAATTATAGAGGAGAGAGAACCTGAGAGAGCATCCACCCTGGGTCTCGATGCTTCAATCCATAGCCACCCACAAAATGAGCATAAGGTAGAAAGTGTTTTGGAAACTGAGCCACTCAACATACTGTCGACCCCGATGGACAACTTGAAGGATGAGCTAGGATCGAGATGAAAGGTAGAAGAATTCCCACAACAGGAAATCGACAATTTTAATGGACGATTATCAAGTAAGTATTGAAACTGCCCCTGATTCCTTAGTTTTGGTCAATACCTTGCCAACCGTTGAGAAGTGACTAGAGGCCGAGCCATTAGAGCACATAGAAGAGGTTCATGAACACATCCTTGAACAGATACACACAGTCGGGAGCCTGAGAAACACTCTAACTTGGGGAGAACAAAAAATACCTGAACCGATTGATGAGGTCATCGATATACAATAAATATCCTACGACCGAAAGAGGAAATCCATCATGAAGAGAACCACTAAGAAGAGGAGGCTTACATTGGACAATTCGATCCTCGTCACCATAGAGGAGAAATTGATCAACACAGAGCATGCCAAAACGTCTAAGCTTATCAGTGCAGGGATGGTGATCACAGATGCCTCTTCGGATAGATCAAGGAAATATGAAGAGGATCTAGCCACTGTGCTAAAAGAGTTGGATCATCTGCGCCACTTGGAGAAATACTATCAAGACTCCTTGCAAGCCACAATGTTTTTAAGAAGTGAGTTCCAAGATGCCTATATAAAATTCATGAGTGAAAGACATATTTTCACTGTAGGGATAATTGACTTCCAAGAAGACACCCTTATGGCGCTAGCGACCTGTAAATACATGGAAATATGGTACGAGAAGGTGCACCAAGTAGTGGAAAGAATTGATTACATCAACACGGTTCAAAATGGCTGAGACACCGAAGAACATCGTATTCGGGTGCCGAGGGACAACAACATAGATCGGATAAGGAAAGCAACCAAATACTGGGTGAAAATGGCCCAAGAACCTCAGCGGGAGATTCAAGAGAAATGGGCTTATTGCAAAATAATCTGGGTCAAGATCAATCAGGAGATGAGAGATATCGGTCTCCAAAAATTTGGCTCACTTGAGGACTTTGTCGGCTTGCATGACATAGTCAAACGAGATGCAGAACAAGACTTGTAGTGGACTGCAGAGATAGAAAAGGTAGTGAACATGGCATCGATTCAAGTACAACAGTTCATGGAGCACCTGATCGAGGCTCGAACAATATTACAACAATTAAGTGTTAAAATAGTCAAGTATCAGGCACAAACAATAGAAATAAAGGAGATCTTTTCGACCCCGATGGACCAACAAAGATTCTTGTATGCCAACACATGCGAGGAACTCTTCGTCAAATGGTCAGAGTATGAGAAGATTCATCCACTTAAGTAAAACCATTTGATGACTCCAAGAAGACAGAGAGATCGAAGTGCCATGTGGAGATGTTTTATTTTACTTAGCTTGCACTTTTGATAGTTATTTTTAGTTAATAATTTGTTATAAATAAGAGGATAGACCTTTTAGAAGAGGTCAATGGTTTTGGCAAAGACCCTCATTTTTTGTAATTGTAAAGAACTATTTCAAAAATACCTTAATTGAGAAGTATTGTTTAGGACCAAAGACAAATTTATGTTTTACATCAAAGGTGTGTGTGAGTGGATCTGAAGAGGAATTACTTCTGACTTTATCTCATGAAAGGATGTTGCAATGAGTAAGAGTTTATGAATCTATTGATAAGTTAGTTGATTCAATATTTTTATAGTTCTTGTCTCTAATGATGGAAATAAAATCATTGTGTTAATGTGTGATTAGTGATTAGAGCTAAGGAAACTTTTTTTCTTGCCATCATTTTATTGCATGTATGTTTTCTTTCGATAATTGTATCTCAATCAATAATTGAAATACCATCAAGTTGATGTAGTAGTACTAGGATTGTCGTAGTTGTGAAAATCTTTGTCTTCATGTTTGAGCAAGAGGGTTATCCCGAGCTCAACCTTATTTAGTAGTTAAATTTCCCTCCCTTTACCAGCTAGTTTATACTAACGCACATCCTTTTATGATACCCATTTAGTAAAAGAAAATACAAAAAGAGAACATTCAAACTGAAGGAGGAGATTTCACAAGAAGACATCATGTCAATCACTACGTAAAGCCCATCAATTAATTGGCTGGATCGATGGATCTAGAGAACCATTCCACTATCAAATGTTGCAAAGTCTAATTGGGCCTCAATGGCGGGCTTGGTTCCTGCTGTTGAGTTAAATGGATTTAGGACCCCTCAACATAACCCCCATGGAATATATCCACTGATCAATGTATTTATATTGACCCTTAATGGGCCTCTATCCTTCTTGATATAACGTCGATGTTGCTCAACGAAATCTCAATGGAGATACGTTCTTGTGGACACCCTCGATGAAGACTGCTCAATGGGCCTCCGACGAATCTTTTCTCCTGTGTATTCAACAAACCTGCACACTTGTGGACGCTTGACGAATCTGCGTGACAAAATTATTCTGTGAATAAACCCTCGACGAGGATCAATGGATGGTGGATTATCTTAAACCTTGATGAAACTTTTCTTAACAAACCCCTAACGAAGATATCTACTTCTCGACGGATATACCTCTGTTGATCGAAAGAATCCATGATGAACATATCTGCTTGTAGACACTCAATATACTTTCACTCTCAATGAATTTATGTGACATAAATCAACTGCTATAGAACCTTCGAACCCTTGATGGAAGTCTGTTGCTCGACCCTCGACATAACTATTGTTATAGAAATCTTCTCAGACTATTAAAGAGAGATACTCTTCATTCATTGTTGTGTCCTAATATAGATGACCTGAAGCTTCTGCAAATGTTTTTGGAACACGAGTCTCTGAAACTTGATCCAAAAGAGAAGAGGTTTGCTAGAACTTGAACGTATTCGATGCTAATCTATAGGATCACCAACAAGATCACTAACTGCTTCTCGAGTTGAACGAACCCATCTGAGAAGTGGTCGTACTGGTGCAGGGTCATGTTCAATGGACTCATCTAGAGGAAGGTGAGAAAGTGGAGGTGGATTTTCATCCTCATTGTCATCATCTAAAGAAGAAGCCAGAATAAGAACATAAGATAACACAAATTCCGAAGATGGATCACAGGGAAAATATGACACAAACGCAAAATTAGGATTGCATAACAAAGTTAGGCTCAAATTTAACATATCTTCTAATAATAATTTCATTGGAATGAGGTTGAATAAGTGTATAACCTTTGACATCTTTAGAATATCCAAAAAGAATACACTTTACACTTTCATGCTTAAAATATTTCATTTTCTCATCAGGAATGTGAACCCATACTACACTACCAAATACATGGAGGTGGCTTACATTTGGCTTAGTTTTAGTCCATGCTTCTTCCAGTGTTATATTTTTTAGAGCCTTTGTGGGAGTGCGATTTACTATGCAATTTGCATAATTGATGAATTCCATCCAATAACAAAGAATTAATCATTTAGATTGGATCTTACAATTATCCATTTCCTTTAATGTGTGATTATTTCTTTTAGCAACATCATTTTGTCGTGGTGTATATGGAGCATTATGTTGCATTTTAATTCCCTGTGTAGTGAAGTAACTTGTAAATTTGTTGTTCACGTATTTGTCTCTATTATCTATTATCAAACTTTGAAGTTGATGTCTATATTATTTTTTTACAAGGGTCTTGTAGGCCAAAAACTTGTCAAAAACTTCTCTCTTAAGTTTTAATAAGTAAAACCAAGTGTGTGTGGAGAAGTCATCAATGAAAGTTAAGAAATACTTGCACCAAGACAAAGAAGGAGAAGAAAGAAAACCACACAAATCATTGTGAACAAGTTGCAAATGGGACGAGGCATGCCAATATGCACGTTTGTCAAAACTATCTTGATGATGTTTTCCAAGAATACACCTTGCACAAACACCATCTTTGCATGAAACAAGAGAAAGGCTAGTCATCATGTGTTGATTACATAGTTGTTGCAATGAGCGATAATTTATATGACCAAACCGTTCATGCCAAAGTTTGCTCAAGTAAAACTAATGAAAATATGATGACCCAAAGTTGTCAAATTTGTACAATTTGGTAATTTCCATTAGAGGAAATTTCAACTCAAAAGTGTCCTCCTAAGG
The DNA here is from genome assembly GCA_010110895.2 of Picea sitchensis. Taxonomy (NCBI): domain Eukaryota; kingdom Viridiplantae; phylum Streptophyta; class Pinopsida; order Pinales; family Pinaceae; genus Picea; species Picea sitchensis. Next base: position 19,021 of record SNQJ01S0083824.1, read on the forward strand.
AAAAATCAAGAATTTGATAAAATAATGCCATGTAGATAATTTTTTAATATATATTTTTAATATTTCACTTTTATCGAAGCTACCTTAAATATATATTTTATATTAATATCAATTTATGAAGATGTAGTATTTTCCCCCAAAATAAGGAAAGAAAATTAAACGCTCTATCTTAAAAGTTATTGGACACACACACACACACACACACGTAAACAAGTAAAGAGTCAAATTTGTTTTAAGTAAACAAGTATGTTATATATAACGTTTATTTAGAATTGCAATAAAAATTATCATAATTCATTATGATTAAAGGGAAATTAAAAGTAAAAAAAAATATTAAATATTTGTATACTGAAAATCTAAAAATTATACCACTTACATAATGAGTATTATAGGACTGCCTACTAATTATTGTGCATAGTGATCTCGTG